>CAOLHI010007941.1:0-11784 GCA_948474755.1 Ctenosaura bakeri
CTTCTGTAACCACAAACGATCCCTCCTTTGTGATGTCCCCATGCATGCAAAGCTAATCCCACACAAACACCATTGCTCTCAGTTTTAAGGAGGAGTAACTCAGAATGAACTAAATGCTGTTGTGCTTCTGGGTGGGAAGAGGAAGGACCCCTGCACTTTCCCCTCTTTCTCAGGTTCAATTAGTAGACATTGCCGCTTGCTTTTAGAGAGGACCTCAGGACGTGGTCCAGGGGCCATAGGTGGGCCCCAAGGCTGGGTTGGTGGCCCTGAGCCCCTCTCAGGCCCTCAGGGTCTTTCTCTGGGAAAAAGGTCCCTAGCCTCCCATTAAGCAGGTTGTGGGACAGACGGCACCATTTATCACCCCAAATTATCCTTTTTCAGAAAACCAGAACAGAATTTGGATCACACCCAGTTTCTTTGGCTTGTCTTCTCTTTCAGGAAGTCTGTCTGGCCCATGGGACACTCTTATGGGCAGAAAATTGCCCTTCCAACCCCATGAAATTGCCCACCTCCATGAAAATAAACCTTTTCATAGAATCATAGAAATGTAGAGTTGGAAGAGACCACAGAGGCCATCCAGTCCAACCCCCTGCCATGCAGGAACACCCTCAAAGCACTCCCGACAGATGGACATCCAGCCTCTGCTTAAAAACCTCCAAGGAAGGAGACTCCACTACACTCCGAGGCAGCAGATTCCACTGCCGGACAGCCCTGAATATCAGGAAGTTCTTCCTGAGGTTCAGGTGGAATCTCCTTTCCTGCAGCTTGAATCCATTGCTCCTTGTCCTGGTCTCTGGAGCAGCAGAAAACAAGCCCTCTCCTTCCTCTACATGGCATCCCTTCAAATATTTAAACATGGTTATCATGTCCCCTCTTAACCTTCTCTTCTGCAGACTAAACATACCCAGCTCTCTACGTCTATCCTCATAGGGCTTCATGGCTTCCAGGCCTCTCACCATTTTGGTCACCCTCCTCTGGACTTGCTCCAGATTGTCAATATCCTTCTGGAATTGGGGTGCCCAGAACTGGACACAGTATTCAAGATGGGGTCTAACCAAAACAGAGTAGAGTGGTACTAGTACCTCCCTCCATCTAGACACCATACTCCTATTGATGCAGCCAAGAATTGCAATGGCTTTCTTGGCTGCCGCATCACACTGCTGACTCATGTTCAGCTTGTGGTCTATGAAGACTCCTCGATCCCTTTCACACTTACTGCTATCCAGCCACGTGTCCCCCATCCTATATTTCTGTATTCCATTCTTTCTACCTAAGTCTAGGACACTTCTCTCTGTTGAATTTCATTTTGGTCGCCTTGGCTCAGCTCTCCAATCTATCCACACATCCGTTTTATCCCTCTTCATGGTCTCTTCACTTCCTTTTATTTGCATAATTTTCTTCATATATATCTAGCCTTTCCCCCCAATCCTGGGACTCCAGGTGGATTACAAAATAGCATTCCTAAATTTAGGAATCTGTTGCAAAAGTTTCTGCTTCCTGATGAAAGACTGCAGAGAGGAGCCATGCTAGTCTCTCATCCCACAGGCAGGCTCATAGGGGGACATGGTGCTGTTCAGAGAGCAAGACCTGGGCCGTATGGGCCTTATCACCTGGAATTGGACCAGCAGCCAGTGGAGTCGTTGCCACAGAGGAGTTGTGTGCTCCTTTTGGGCAACCCCAGGGAACAATCTGGCTGCAACCCATAATGACTAGTAAGAGATCACTGGGGCTGATTTCCAGAAAAACGAATAGAGGAACGTGCTTGAAAGGTTCATCTGTATTCAGTCCTTCCTGGAGAATCCAGGGGGGGGGGGTAGCTTAAGAAGCAGTGAGGGGTCTCACGGACTTCAATGGGTCTAGTCTAGACCTGGCTGAAAAATTCAAAGCAAAAACAAAACAAAAGAGGGCCGGACAAAACAAATCTACCTTTCTTCCTATCCTGCAGCAAGGAACTATGATTCTTTCCGCTGCCTTAAAGATCACCACGGCATCTTACTTCCTTGGTGCTTCTTACTGTTATGAGCTAGGTCAGCATTTGCACGTCCACAAAGGCTGCTCTTCCCAGATAAACTGCGTGGAAAACCAGAATGAGATGCCTGTCGCTCCACTATCCCAACACACATTTTCCAGGCAGAGGCAGTTGAATCCTCCCGGCCAGACAGAAGTGATCCATTCCCTGATTCAAAGGGCATTCCTGAGCATTTGATGTTCCCCTTGGTACGTGCATTCACTTCATACAACACCCCTTTCCCAAAGTTGGGATACAATGAAATTTGCAGCACCTCGAAATATCCAGCCAAACAGAATAAATTAAGAAACAGATGAACAGACAGACAGATTTAAAGCATCGTTAAAACCCTTCAAACACCATCCTAATAAATACACTGAAGATTCAAAGTCCAGAACCCCGATTCAGAGTCCACTCTTAAAGGCCCATCTGAACAAAAAAGAGGAAGGGCAACGGGGAGGGGGCCAGACTTCATGGGAGGTCTTTAATGTGGGGGGCGGCCCCTGTGCCAGGTCCCCACCAAATGTATCCCTGGAGGACCGGAGGCTGAGGGAAGGGCTCCTCCTCCAGCTGTGAAAGCCCCGGGCGTCTCCAACGGGATGGGAAAGGTGACGGAGATGAAAAACCCACTGGCCTGGTGTTGGGATGGGAATGGTGGTGGTGGTTGAGGGAAGTTCTGAGGAGGGAGGTTGCCGGGTGGGTCCAAAACCTTCAGGGGAGGAAGGAGAACCATTAATAGCTGTCAGTGAGGGCCCTGAAGAATTCCTGAAGGACCATCAGTGGTGGTTGAGGGATGTTCTGAGGAGGGAGGTTGCCGGGTGGGTCCAAGGCCTTCAGGAGAGAAAGGAGAACCATTTATAGCTATCAGTGAGGGCCCTGAAGAGTTCCTGAAGGACCATCAGTGGTGGTTGAGGGATGTTCTGAGGAGGGAGGTTGCCGGGTGGGTCCAAGGCCTTCAGGAGAGAAAGGAGAACCATTAATAGCTGTCAGTGAGGGCCCTGAAGAATTCCTGAAGGACCATCAGTGGTGGTTGAGGGATGTTCTGAGGAGGGAGGTTGCCGGGTGGGTCCAAGGCCTTCAGGAGAGAAAGGAGAACCATTAATAGCTGTCAGTGAGGGCCCTGAAGAATTCCTGAAGGACCATCAGTGGTGGTTGAGGGATGTTCTGAGGAGGGAGGTTGCCGGGTGGGTCCAAGGCCTTCAGGGGAGGAAGGAGAACTATTTATAACTGTCAGTGAGGGCCCTGAAGAGTTCCTGAAAGACCCTCATTGAGGGATTCGGGACATCCAAGCGCAGAGCCCCTTCCAGGAAGGGACCCTCATGGCCAGAGGAGGCCGCAGGGAAGGGAGGGGAACAGCACGGCTGGGTGCGTGTGTGAGAAAGAGAGAGAGGTTTTGCAACTGGGGAACCTCTTTCCTGGGGGGGGGCTCCCTCTTTCTGGAAGGCAAAACAGGAGCGAGGTTAATTTCCACCCCCTTCTCTCGCCCCACAGTTGTCCCTCCCGCGCTGCATGGTGAGTCCTGCGGAAGAAATCGGGGGCTCTCGGAAAGCATGTGGACACCCCCTCGCCACTGCCCCCACCCCGGGCCCCCAGGATCTCCCCCCACAAGTGCCCCCGGGGGTCTGGGGTCCGGCTTCTTCCTCCCTGCTCGGCCCTCTCCCCCTCCCCCTCAGGGGAGCGAAAGGGCCCCCCGCCCCACATTCCCAGGGTCTCCCCTCCCCTGAGGGAAACTTGGGAGCCCTCCTCCACCCCCGCTCTTTCCGGGACAGGGAGGCTGGAGGGGGGGTCTCTCTCTCTCTCCCCCCAACCATAATCCCAGCCTCTCTGGTCACCCCCTTCTTCCGCGACCCCCCTTCCCTGCGCCATCCGCAGAGGCCTCCTGGCATCCCATGATAGTCCCCGAGCCCAACGCCCCCCTGCTCCGGCAGCCCCCTCCCACATCCTCCCTGGGCCCCCCGGAGACCCCCCCCCCCCACCACATTTTTCCCTCACCTTTCCTCGGAAGGCGAGTGGGAAGAAGTGCGCCACTCCTTCAGCTGCCCTTCCTACCTCTCTAGGAAGCCGTGCTCACTGCTCCCCGGAGGAACGGCAGCCGGAGGGAGGCTTGGCGGTGGGTGGAGGGGCGCTGGAGTGTCTTCTCTTGGGAGGGGGAGGGGGCCTTCCTGGGGACTATTATGGGATGCCCGGGGGCCGGGAGGGAGGGAGAGGCCTGAGGCGGGCGTGACGGGAGGCGGGGAATGGCTGCCAAACCCGCAAGAAAGCCTGCCTTGCTTGGAGTCCCCCTTGCCCCTTCTGCCTCCCGGGAGGGTGGGGGGTCCAAGGCTGGGCTGCGGCTGGGAGGGGGGCTCGCCTTCGAAGGCCTTTCCAAGAGAGGGAGGGGGAGGCTGGAGGGGTTTCCATTGAGCCCCGCCTGACCTGGGAAGGAGGGGGAAGGGGGTCTTTTCCTTGGGGGTTGGGGAAGGGGGACGACGAGGGTGGGGGGTCCGAAGGGAAGGAAGAGCCGGCTGGGGGAAGGGGGAGCCCAAGAAAGCAAAGTGGGGGCCGCTGGGAGAGAGGAGGGGGAGCCCAGTGTCCTTTTGTGGGCAGAACCCCGTGGGACAAACAGCCTCCCACTAGAGAATGGGGGCAGGGATTTTGGGGGTCCTGATTCCACCCACCCCATTTTTCTCCCTTCCCAAGAGTCCAGTGCGGGAGGGTCGGCTGAGAGGGCACCTGGACCCCCCAAGCTAATTCCGTGAACGTCCCAAAAGCCTCCTGCTGTTCCCCCACAAGGGAGCGACCCCTAGGAGGCTCCTAAATGGATCCCCAATGATACCGTGGGTTCCCAAAACCTGTCCCATAGGAGAATTGGAGTTCTAAAGTCTGGGGGAGCAGCCACCAAGAAGGCCGTCTCCTTTCTTCCCACCTAACCCACCTGGAAATGGGGAGGGAGAAGGGCCCCTGCAGAGCTTCTCATCCCAGAGGCGGGCTTTTAGGGGGAGATGGGGCTCTTCAGAAAGCGGGACGTGTGCCCTATGGGGCTCATCACCAGGACTTTGAATTCTGCCTGCAATGGGACCAGCAGCCAGTGGAGCTGTTGCCACAAAGGAGTTGTGTGCTCCTTTTGGCCAACCCCAAGGAACAATCTGGCTGCAGCACTTAATGGCTACGAAGAGATGACTGGGGGTGACTTCCAAAAAATGTATAGAGGAACCCACTTGAAAGGTTCGTCAAAGGTTAGTCCTTCCCAGGGGAATCCATGGGAGTAGCTGAATCAGCAGTGAAGGGTCTCATGGACTTCAGTGGGTCTACTCTAGGCACGGCTGAAAAATCAAAATAAAGGAGGGATGGACAAAACAAATCAGCATTTTGTCCTATCTCGCCGAAAGGGGAACTTTTTTCTTTCAGTGCCTTAACGATTGCCGTGGCATCTTAATTCATTGTTGCCTTTTTACTGTTATGACCCCGGTTAGCATTTTTACATTCAAAAAGGCTACTCTTCCAAGATAAATTCTCTGAAAAACCCAGGTTAGATCCCTGTCTCTCCACTATCCCAACACATATTTTCCAGATGTACACAGTTAATCCTGCAGGCCAGACAGAAGTGATTCATTCCCCTATTCACAGGGCATTCCTGAGCATTTGGAAGTTTCCCTTGGAACCTCCTTCCCAAAGTTGGGATACAATGAAATTTACAGCACTTTTAAAATATCCAGTGAAACAGAATAAATTAGCAATCAGATAGATAGGATAGATAGGTTAAAAGAAATAGATAAATAGATTTGAAGCATCATTAAAATCCTTAAAAATCTATCCATTTGAAGATTCAAAGTCCAGAACCTCAATTTGGGTCCATCCTCAAAGGTCTGTCTGAACAAAAGGAGGAAGGGCAATGAGGAGGGGGGCCAGCCTAACCTCCCTGGGAAGTCTCCCAACCCGGGCCCGGGTTTCCCTGTCCCAAGCCCAAAAAACAAACTCCTGAAGGAACGGAGGCGGAGGGAAGTGCTCCTCCCGCAGCTCTGAAAGCCCCAGGAGGCTCCGAGCGGGGGGAAAGGGGGGACGGGAAAATGGAACACCCCCTGGCCTGGTGTTGGAGTGGCCATGGTGGTGATGGTTGGGGGAAAATTTGAGGAGAGGGGTTGCAGGATGGGTCCAAGGCCTTCAGTGAAGAAACGAATACCATTTATAGCTGTAAATGAGGGTCAGGAAGAGCTGGAAGGACCCTCAGGGGGGGATTCGGGACCTCCAAGTGCAGAGCCTCTCTCAGGAAGGGACCCTCGTGGCCAGGGGGACCACGGGCAGCTCCAGGGGGGGAGGTAAAAAGATGAACAGCACAGCTTGGTCTGTGTGTGTGTGTGGTTTTTCAACTCAGTCATCTTTTTCCCCGGGGGGGGTCTCTTTCTGGAATGCAAAACAAGAGTGAGCTTAATTTAAACCCCCCCTCCTTGCCTCTGCCCCACAATTATCCCCCCACTGCCATGGGGACTCCTGCAGGGGGAAAGGAAACCAGGGGGCTCCCCAAAAGCCTTGGGATACCTCCTCCCTGCCACTCCACTGTGCCTGCCCTCCCCGCTAGGCCTCCAGCATCTCCTCCTCAACACAAACATCCCCAAGATTTGGCCTCCTACCTGTGGCAGCCTTTTTCCCGCCCCCCCCCCCCAGAGAGCTCAGGAGTCCCTTTTACTCCTCCTTCCCAGGGATAAGGGGGCGGGGGGAGAGTCTCCCCCCCCCCCCTTTCCCCCACCATCCCCCCCCCTGTTTTTTCGGGTTCCTTTGGCTCCTCAGGCCTCCAGGGTTCCCTCCGGCCTCCGCGGGGCCCAGGACCCCGGCCCACCAGGAAGGACCTTTTTCCCTTTCCCCCAACCCCCCCATGAAGCCACAGCATCATGTGGAGACCCACCCAAAGAAAGAAAGAAAGAAAGAAAAAAAGAAAAAAAGAGAGAGAAAAAAACTAGTGTCTTCGGGGGGAGGAGGTTTCCCTTTCCACCCCCCAAACCACCCCCTTCCCCCCTCTCCCCCCCTCCCCCGTTCATCCTAATCAAAACCTCTTGAACACGCACACACACGGACAGATAACTAGCATGTTGTTGTTGTTGTCGTTTTTTCACTGAAACTAAAACTGGGACTCAGAAATCTTCCTCTATGGTGAGGGGGGGTTTGGGCTTTAATTTTGTGGCCCCCGCTTTCAGGCTGAAGTGCTCCAATCTAAAGCAGGTGAAGCTCCCCCCCCCCCGCAGGAGAAGAGGAAGAAAGCCTGGAAGCTGAATCAGAGTCAGGACCCAGAAAGCCCACCTTTCTGACCACAAAGGTCCCGGAGTGACTGGTCTGGTGCCCCGGGAAGGTCACAGGGGCCGAGCCCCCTCCTATCCCCCCCCCTTTTGGCCAAGTTAACTGACAGGAAACTACTTTTCCCCTTAGAATTCAGTTTGCAGCAGCAGAAGCCAGCTCAGGACCAAAGGGGGGAATTTGGGAAGGAAGAGCAGAAGGAGAGAGAAAAACGGGACATTCCGAGAGCAGTTTGGAAAGGGGGCCGGGAGAGAATTATTTGGAGGCAGCAGTTTGAACAATGGACCATGATGCTCTGGAGACCAGAGCTCACATCCCCTCTCAGCCATGACCTTGGTCAAGTCACACACTCTCAGCCTCAGAGGAAGAACGAACAATTTCTGCCAAGAAAATCCCATGATAGATTGGCCTTAGGGTTGCCATAAGGTGGAAGGGAAATTTAATAACAACACACAACAAGAAATAACTGGGAGTGTCCCTGCCAGATCGGGGCAAATGGGGAGGGATGGGGTGGGGGTCCATTCCAAAGAAAGATAGACTGCTGGAAAACTTTTCTTTCCCCCCTCCTTCCTAACCACCAAATCTCTCCCTAAATTCAACCTTCCCCCGCCTGAGGTTCAACAGGGGGAGAGCTGTTTTTTGGGGGGGTGGTGTGGTGGACTTGGTCCTAAGTCTAAGGGAACACTGTAGGTCTTAGACCTAGTCAGCTTTCCTGGGGGTCCCCTCCTCAGAGGGATGCCGTCTTTTCCCTTTCTGGGTGAGCATGCAAGGGAAGGCGCCCCGGCAGCCAACGCAGAGAGCATGCCCGTGCCTCGCATAGCCTCAAGTCAAGGATTCTGTGCAGCTCCCGCCAGTGAGTCCAGCTGCACGTTGCAAAAGAAGCCTTGGTTGGGGGGGGGGGGGTTCCTCACTGGCTCAGGCCACAGCCATCAGCAAGGCCTTGAGAAGGAAGGAAGGAAAAGGGAAAGGGAAAGGGAAAGGGGGCCCACCCCCTGGAACTGCCCTCCTTTTGCTTTTTGGGGGCCCGGCCTCCATCAATCCCCACAGGAGGTCTGAAGGCTGGGGGCTTACACACTGATGCTCAGCTCTGCTGTCCTCGAGGGCTCTTACAATGTTTGCTGAGCGCAGCTGGGTGTGTGGGGAAGCAAAACCGGAGGCCCCCCCACTGCTTCCTCCCCTGCCAGCGATGGGGGGAACAAACAGAGGTAAGCTCAATGCCTTAAAGGAACCAGGGCCCGGTCTGATCAAAGCACAATCAGTCCTGGTTAGTACTTTTAAAAGGGAGACCACCAACAAATCTCAGAAGCCAGATAATATGTTTCAGAGGAAGGAAATGGAAAAACCAGCTCTGTGTGAGGTTTTCCTTTTCCCAAGAAAAACATACGAAATTCATAGGATCGTCATAAGTGGACAGGCAATTTGGAGGAACACAGAGGCACAAACACACAGAGGGCCCTGGGGTTGATTCCACTTATTGACCTCTGGGTGGCCAGACCAAGGCCATTTCTGCACTAGGCTGTTATAGCACTATGGTTCCACTTTCAACATCCTATGGAATCCTAGGGGCCGGGGGGGGCCCCTCCTGAAACTGCAAACCCCAAGATTCCATAGGATGTTGAAAGTGGAACCATAGCGCTAAACAGCCTAGTGTGGAAATGTTCCCCCAAATCTCTCTGTTTTTGGGCCTTCCCGGCAGAGTCTGCCAGCAACTGGTGACACCAAACACATTTTGTCACCGGGATTGGCTGGGGCGGCGGAGGGAGAGCCAGAGCAGTGGTGGTGGTGGTGGGGCTTTTCTCAGAAAGCGGGGGGGCTCCTTGGAAAAGGTTCAGGATTGGGCTGGGGGTAAAGGGTGGGGGCCCAGAGGGGGACAGCAGGGAAAGGACAAAAAACCCGTTCGTTGGGGGGCGCCTCTTCCTCCCCCGCCTCTGCAGACGGGGGAAAACCGCTCCTGACGGTCACTCGCAGTCCAAATTCTGTCGCCCTCCCTCCCTCCCTCCGGCCCAAAATGCAAACCCTTACCCTACGCTGCCTCCCGCGTTCTGTGCCCTCAAGGCAACCCTGACTGAGGGTGACCTTCCCACAGGGTCTTCTTAGCCCTATCTCTCATTTTGGGGAGATCTGCCACCCCTGCGTTCCCCTGAGGCTGGGAGAGTGTGACTTGTCAAAGGTGGCCCAAGGGGCTTCCGTGGCTGAGGGGGACTCGGACCCAAAGCCTTCCAGAGTCCCAGTCCCACAGTCAACCCGTAACTCCGTGCCGCCCCCCCAAAAGCCTCAGTCAGACCTTGCCTTCCCAGAGCCTTCCTCTGAGGCTGAGAGAGTGTCCCTCGTCCAAGGTCGCCCCTCCGTTCCCCTGTGTGGGGACTCAGCCGCCTGTCCTTCCCTTCCTCCTCTACCTGGGGAACCATCAGTGGAGGAGCTGGGTTTGGACGCTCAGGGTTCAAATATTTGGACTCCGCCTCAGGAGGAGGGGGGTGGGAGGGGGTCTTCCGCCTGGCCTCTCCCATCTGGCCGGAGAACCAGGCTGTTGGCGCCCCAAGGGAACCCACGGGGGGTATTATGGGATGGGCGAGAAGGGCTGGGGGTGACTGGGGGCTGCCCAGAAACTGAACAAGAGTGGCCTCCAGTTCCCGGGCTTGGGAGGGGGCCCCCTGGGGAGGGGGAAGGTTGGCTTCCTGTGGGGGGGGGATCTGGAGGCCGCCCTCCGGGGCTGGGTGAGGGTCCCCCCCCTGAAGGTCTGGGCGGCCCTGTGGGCCCCTCCCCGACCCTCCCGCTCCCACCGGAGGCCCGGCTTCCCCGGAGAGCCAGGAGGGCCTTGGCGGGGTCAGAGCCAGCAGGGCGGGGGAGAGGAGGGGGAGGAGGAGGAGGGGGGTGGGGGGCGCCTTTGGGGGGACCTGGCCTCCCCCTCCCACCCCCACGGGCGAGAGAGGGGGGCTGCCGGGGCTCCCGGCGGGGCGGACGGGAAACGGGGGCGGCCTGAGAGCGGGGGGGGGGCGGGCGCTGCTCTCGGCTGACTGAGGGCGGCTTCTCTCTCTCCGCTTCCCCGGAGGGCTCCCTGGGGGCGGCTGAGTGGGGGGGCGAAGGGGGAGGAAGGAAGGGGGGAGGCCTCGCTGCCTCCTGGGGGAGGGGGCCTCCTTCCACCCCCCCACCCAGCCCCTCCCTCGGCTGAAGGGAGAGAAGAAGAGAAGAAAAGAAGACCCTCCCCCGTCCTGAGGCCACTGGGGCGCCCCCTCCCCTCCCCACATTGGGGGTCCCGCCTTACCTCTCCTCAGAGCTTGGGAAAGGCAGAAAAGAGCGGCAGGAAGTGCGTCACTCTCGTCCTTCCCCCGCCTCAGCCTCTTCCTGCCTCTCTAGGAAGCTGTGCTCGTTGCTCTCTGGAGGACCGCCGGCCGGAGGGGAAGAAGGCGAAGAGGAGAAGGAGGACCCCCAAATTGGCCCCTGGGGCGGGGAGAGGGGGAGGGGGGCTGCCTGGGCTCCCGGCGGTGCGGATGGGAAACGGAGGCGGGGGGGCGAAGGGGGAGAGAGGAAGGAAGGAAGAGAGGAAGAAGGAGGGGAGGCCCAGGTGCTGCCTTCCACCCCCCACGTGACCCGAAGCCAGGTCACGTGGCCGCGGAGTGATTCGCGTGGCCGCCAGGCGGGAGAAAACGCCCAGCGCGTGGGGCACCCTGGCGGTTAAGAGCCGTTGAGAGGGTGGGGCGCCTCGGGATCCCTCCGCGGGGCTTCTGGGAGAGGGGCCGGAGGGCCGGCAAGGGGGAGGCCGCAGGTGCCGGGCTGTTTATTTCTCTTTCCTTTTCCTGTCAGGCGAGGGGGAGGGGGAGGGGGAGGGGGAGGGGGAGGGGGCGCCCTTCTGGGTCCCCTCCGCTCGGCTGGGGAAGGCGGGGGGGGGACTGGGCGGTGCGGGGCTCGGCCTCCCCCTCAGACTCGGGCAGCCCGTAAGAAGCGGAGGAGGCTTTATGTTGCACTGTGTCCTACAAAAGCGTCCCTAGGAGGTAAAAGATGATACGCCTGTGGAGATCTAAGTGGAAATAGCCAAGCTATGTCTATGTAGATTTGAGTAGAAATAGCTGGGATACACCTGTGTAGAGTTAAGGAGAAATAACTAAGATGCACCTATGGAGATTTAAGGAGAAATAACTAGGATGTACCTATGGAGATTTCAGGAGAAATAACTAGGATGTACCTATGGAGATTTAAGGAGAAATAACTAAGATGTACCTATGGAGATTTAAGGAGAAATAACTAGGATGTACCTATGGAGATTTAAGGAGAAATAACTAGGATGTACCTATGGAGATTTAAGGAGAAATAACTAAGATGTACCTATGGAGATTTCAGGAGAAATAACTAGGATGTACCTATGGAGATTTCAGGAGAAATAACTAGGATGTACCTATGGAGATTTAAGGAGAAATAACTAGGATGTACCTATGGAGATTTAAGGAGAAATAACTAGGATGTACCTATGGAGATTTAAGGAGAAATAACTAGGATGTACCTATGGAGATTTAAGG
>CAOLHI010007945.1:0-11437 GCA_948474755.1 Ctenosaura bakeri
GAAGTGCCGGCCATTAATCTTTCGGAGATGTTTGTCTCAATCTATGAGGCGTTCGACAACGGTTGAACGGCCCCTGTCTGCGTGGAGCAGAGGTGGAGTGGCCCTGGTGGCGCAGTGGTTAAACGCTAGTACTGCAATCACAAGGTTGTGAGTTCGATCCTGCCGGGCTCCAAGGTTGACTCAGCCTTTCATCCTTCCGCAGGTCGGTAAAATGAGTACCCAGCTTGTTGGGGGCAATTAGCTAAAATACATTGTAAACCGCTTAGATAACACTCAGTTGATAAGCGGTATAGAAATAAATGCTATTGCTATTGCTATTGCTACCCCTCCAAAGCTCCCGGTAACTGTAAATAGTTCCGCCTGTAGTTTTGTAGTTGTTTTGGCTTGGTTTCTAGTTTTGTTTAGTCTGCTTTTATAACCACTTTTGGCGGGAGACCAACGAGTTGGCTGACCTGAGGTCTCCCTGTAACCTCTGAAGTGAATCGGGCCTACAGAGTCAACCCGGGCACCCTGAGGAAGGAATGTAGGCCAGGCTGGAGCGCCTGCCATCTCTCACACTGCGGGATGGTCTTGTGCAAGGCGTTCCTGGGGACGAAGAGCAAGCCATGGCTGGCTCCCTCTCAGCGGAACCAGGTCAAACTCTGGAGTTCCGGTCCACCAACCAGATTATCTCCCGCCTCCCGGTAACTTCTCTTCTCTTTCTCCCTGCGAGCATGGATTGTTAGGGTGAGAACAATCCGAGCCGCCATTCCACTCCCCATGTGATTTGGCTTGTCCTTCTAAATCTAGAATGTGCCTCTGATGCCCATAAGGGCTAGAGACCCACACAACTGGTGAGCATGCCTGGCCCCAGTGCATTGTTCCCAATTTGCATATGTTATTAGGACATTTGCATACGTAAGTCCCACCATCCGGGACACTCTCCAGGAGAATCAGTGTCCGCTCTGGCAACGAGCAAGCATACATTCATTTGCCTATGATTTGGTTAAGTCTATTCTTTTCACAAGTTTGGGAGCCTCTGCTCTGAGGCAGAAGCCAGAGTCTAACCTAGTCCAACCAAGGACCAGAGTTCAACCAAGGATTGCATTACAAATTCTCTCATATTACAGGCTGTGGCTCCAGGCCCAGTCCATATTAAAGTGTCCAACAGGGGCAACTTATGTGTAATCGTGCGAAACAAAGCCGCGACTCAGGTTGTCCATCAGACTCTGGAGCTTTACAGGCCCCATCCACAACAGAGTGCCCCTGATAGCAGGAGCAGCTTATATGCGATTGTATTTCTGGTGAAATACTGGATGAAGCACAGTATGCAAGCCCGGTCTACCCCAGATGGTACCTCTCGCGTGGAGGCCCCCTCTATCGAGGTGCGGTCAGACTACTTTCCACCTTACAGTGACCAAGGTCTGAGGCAGTCACCCCTGTCTCCTCCATGACCTTTTAACTCTGCCAGGCATTTTGTTAACAGCCCCATTGAGGCTCCCGTCATCCCCGGTCTTCAAGACTTGAACTCAGCACCCGACAGGCTCCGTGCCACCTATTTGCATTTGTTTACTGTATTGGATATGATCTCTGTCAGTCTTCTTTCCATAAGCCATAGGTTGAAGGTTCCAGTAGCCGAGATCGTTCCTGGATACGCCCACACCCCCGGGCACCAAGGGTGTGTGTGTGTCGAAAATCTGCCACTCCAGTCAAGGGACCAGCCTGAGACGACTTCTATTTCCTCTTGCCGTAGTTGGGGACCCAGTTCCAGTCGCTCCCCAACGGACTCAACAAACTGCTTGCCATTTTCTCCATGAACTGTAACCGCTTGGACTATTTTGCTTGCCGCTCTTGCAAGCCCCATTCTGCAAAAAGCTACTGCACCCTGGCTAGCTTGACTGAAGACTCGGACACTGCGTCCACATTCCAGATTTTGTCCGCGTTTCCAGCAAACTTGGACTTATCCGTTGTGTGTACCAGTCACCGAACTTTTCCTGTACTCGGGGGGGGGGTGCACAGAGACTTTTGCTCGCACCTCACCTCCCCTGGACCATGAACTCTTGCTCCAGTGCACTTCTGGAATATTAATGCTCGCTCTCCATGGAACTGTTTGCCATGTTGGATTATTCCATTTCCCATTCTCCACCGAACTGTTTCTCCACCGAACTGTTGTTATTGCCCACTCTCCACAAGCATTACTTTTGCCTGTTCTCCACCGGATTACCTCCTTCTGCCCACTTCGCCACAGTATTTAGTTGTTACTTTGTTTTGCCTGCTTCGCCACAGTATTTCATTGCTATTTCCATATCGCATTGCTGTTTTGCTTTCTCCATTTACGGGAGGATTCATTCATTGACCACCGCTCATTGCTATTGCTGTTATTGATTGCCATTTGCCATTCAGCCATTGTCAAGGCTGTGTTTGTCTGTATGTTTGTAGTGAGGCTTAGGATTTTGGTTAGTTAGGGACTGTTTTCTCTAGTTAGTAATGTTGCAAACCCGTTTACCCTTGGAATGATACGACCCCGGAACAGTAGTCCCTCATTTAGCTCTAAATTCAATGTAAATGTTTAATTGGAAAAATGATTGATATTGTCCCAATATCTCCCATTTTTTGGGCGGAGGATTTTTATCACGTTTATGATATGTCTGGTGAGAGCACTAGATATCCTTTTGATATCAAATAATTTGACCTTTGCTTGACCTTTCTCTGCCACCCTATCCCACATGTTTGCAGAGGTCCACTGGACAAGCACGTATCGGGCGCGGCCATTAATGGTTGTACATTCCAAACCTCATTTAGGAAGGCAACTTAAGCCTCTCTGATGCTTTAGGGAAAAACCCTCTTGCAAACTGGCTTTGCTCAGCGTGAATCTTTACAAAGACGCACGGCCAAGGGTCGAGCCATTCCTTTATACTGAGCCATTTGCATACTGGCCATACTATTGTCATCCAGCGCTAAGCTCATCATGTAAAACCTGATCTTTTCCAACTCCTTTATCCAGCTCCAAAATTCCTTTGTTCTCACCAAGCATGGCATAGCCTGTAGGTAAAATCCACCCTATAAAAAAAGTCCCATTTTCAGGACTTCCTCAGAACACTTTGGACTTTATTTGTTACTTTAAAACCTTGTCTAGCCGCTCTCTGACCCAACGCTGTATACATAGGGTTAAAGATCCTAGCTAAAGTTACCCTGCCTCTCGTTAGCTTAAGAGAGTGCTCAAGCTTAATTTTCCCCATCTTGTGTTTTTATTTGGTTATTTGGGCGCCCCTCCCGGGAGCCCCAACATACAGGGTTACAAGACCAGGGTTCAATTTCCTACTTGGCATGGAAACCAACTGGGTGATCTTGGACATGTCACACACTCTCAGCCTCAGAAAAGCCCATGATAGGTTTGCCTTAGGGCTGCCACAAGTCTGAAATGACTTGATGACATACAACAACCACAAAATGAAATATCTTGGAGATGAGACGCAACTCTAAACACAATTCATTTATGTTAATGTACACATTACACATACCTTGAAGATAATTTTATATGACATTTCTAGTAATTTTTTTATTAAATATTTTTATTAATTATTTGAATACATCATTAAAAGAAAAAGGAGAGCTTACACATGGGACCTTCCCCTCTCAGGGATATCCTCTTTACATAATTTTTTTGATATGAAATATAAAAATTTACCAAATTTTAGAAACTTCCATATACATTTTTCTAATTGAATTACGATATTTGTCTTACACTTGTTAGTTGACAGATGAATGTTGATTCAACATTTCTTATAATATATACAACAACCTTAATACTTCCTACTATTTCTATTAATTTCTCTTTTTCTCACTCCCCCTTGTTCCCACCCCCCTTCTTCAAGAAGTAAGTGATAAATTATTTATTTTTCCTTCTCTAATTTCAATATTTCTATAAGATTTGCGAGTCCATTCTTTTCCCCTACCTGTTCTGTTCCCGTACGGGTCTATTTCTCTCTCTCTCTCAATATATATATATATATATAAAAAAGATGAAAAATTTAACACACATCTTACCTAATCTTATTCATCATACCTTCTTCATACAATTCTTATTTTATACTCTTTATATTCCAATTTATGTATATTTTACATACATGTAAGCAATTGATTAAATTTTTATTCAGCTATATCCACCCTCCAGATATATTGTTGAATATCCTTCATTCTCAAATATTTCAAGCCTGATCTATTTCAATAATTCAATTCCCCTAATAGCATTCTTCCCCCACAGCAGTTCCCATAGAGGTAATACAATTCCCCATCCATCATCGTTACCAGTCAACGGTTTCTCCAATGTCCATACTCGAACCTTATCATATTCAACCATCTCATACAGTTTCATAGCACATTCCTTTATCCCTGGGGATTCACTTTGTTTCCATCTCGGTGCATAACTTAATCTCGCTGCTGATATTATATATAATAGGATCCTTTATTGTGTTTTATCTAATTTAGGTACCTGATCTAATATATTTAATAAATATAACTCTGGGTTTAGCGGAAAATTAATATTAAATAGTGTCTTAATTATCCCATGTATTTCTTCCCAGAATTTTCTAGCTTTTACACACGTCTACCATATATGAAAGAACGTACCTCTAGACTCACACTTCCAACATTTCTCTTTCTCTCCCCTATGTATCTTTGCTAATTGAACAGGTGTTAAATGCCACCTATGGATCATTTTATATAAATTTTCTTTTAAATTTATAGGTTGTAACAATTTCCATGTTCTAATCCATGACCGTGTCCATGATTCAAATACAATAGTATGACTTATATTCCTAGCCCATTTTATCATATTATCTTTAATTATTTCTTGTTCCATATCCATCTCTAATATCATCTTATATATTTTCCCAACTCTATGCTCCACCTCTGCATTAAGTAATTTGTCAATTTTATTTTCCTTTGTTTCAAAACCATCCTGTTCTCTATCGATCTTAAACCTTTCCTCTAGTTGTCTTATTAATAACCAATGTTTGTCCAAGCCTTTCTCTTTTAGTTCCTCCCTTGATTCAAATTGTATATTTCCTTCCTGATTTTTTATAAGATCTTTATATGTTATCCACTTATCAATTTTAGGTCTTTCCTTTCTATAAAATGCTTGGTGAACTGAGATCCACGAGGGTTTTCTTAAATAGAATTTTCATTTTAAATTTCCTCCACACCCTTAGTAATCCTCCCCCTTATAAGATGGTTTGCAAAATTTTTATTTCTACATTCCTACATTCCATTCCCAGTGCCAGGCAAGGTTGTTTACCTAATCATCTTCAGTAGCATCCTACAGTAGTATGCATACTACCTACTACAGACTACATATCCCATTAATATATTTATGGAGGCTATGCCAGCATCCTGCCCCCCTTTGTGAAAGCCATTATTTAAAATATATATATAGAATCATAGAATCACAGAAATGTAGAGTTGGAAGAGACCCAGGGGCCATCTAGTCCAACCCCCTGCCATGCAGGAACACCCCCAAAGCACTCCCTTTGACAGATGGCCATCCAGTCTCTGTTTAAAAACCTCCAAGGAAGGAGGAGACTCCACTACACTCCATTGAAGCGGGATATTCCACTGCCGGACAGCCCTGACTGTCAGGAAGTTGTTCCTGAGGTTCAGGTGGAATCAATTTTTTCTTTCCCGTACCACAAATAAGAATGCCAGCCAAAATAAATTATTTTCCCCCTTTTTAATTGTACATTTTGATTTTTTAAAGTAATCCAATTATACCCAATCTAAACAGTTTGCATAGTAATATGGTTTTAAATTTGGTAAGCCCATACTTGCTCTTTCTTTTACATCCATTAATATTTTTTGTTTGATTCTTGGTTTTTTCTTTTTAAATATATTGCATCAAATCTTTATTCTAGTTCTTAAAAGGGCTATCATTTGTTAATATTGGTAGGTTTTGAAATATAAAATTCATTTTGGGTAATATATTCATTTTCGTGGCTGTTATTCTCCCCAAAAGCGATAATTCTAATTTATTCCATCTCTCCATTTCTGTCTTTATCTCTTTCCATATCCTTTTATAATTATTGTCAAAAATTTTGTTACTTCTTGAGATAACTATTCCTAATATTTAGTTCTTTGTTAATTTGAAATTTTTTTTCTTGTATTTCTTGCTTTTCTGTCTTTGACATGTTTTTAGTTATAATATAGGTCTTTTCTGTATTAATTCTAAAACCCAATAGTTCCCCATATTGGTGTAAGAGTTCATTTAAAATATCTACCTCTTGCGTTGGGTTTCTAATGTTATTGCCAAATCGTCTGTGAAAGCTCTAATCTTATATGTTTGATTTCTAATGTTGATCCCTCGAATTCGTTTCTCCTGTCGAATTTTTCTGTTCCATATCTCTAATACTACTATAAATAGTAATGGGGATAATGGGCATCCTTGTCTGGTTCCCTTTCTAATAGATAAGGTTTCGTTCTCTCCATTTATTACTAATTGTGCTTTCTCATTGTTATATATTAAATTAATCCAATTTAAAAAATTACTTCCAATATTAGTTCTAGCTAATGTTTCTTTCATAAATATCCAATTAACTTTGTCGAAAACCTTTTCTGCATCCAACAGTATCAACGTAATTTTCTTTCATTGTGCTTGTGGAAATACTTAAAATGTTTATTATGAATCTAATATTATTTTTAAGTTGTCTCCCTGGGATAAATCCATTTTGGTCTTCAAGGCCCAATCTTGTAAAGTTTTCTTTAATCTTTCCACTAAAATCGACACAAATATTTTATAGTTCAATTTAGTAGAGATACTGGTCTAAAATTTTTCATATCTAATTTGTCCTTTCCCTCCTTGGGTATCAAAGTAATGTTTGCCTCTCTCCACGTATTGGGTAATCTTCTTTTTCTAAATTTTGAAGTAATTTATATAAAAGGTTCACTAATTGTTCTATAAATGTTTTATAATATAAAGCGGTGAACCCATCTGGGATTTTTTATTTCTGAGATTTTAATTTTTTTCCCTCATCTCAATAATCTCTTCCTTAGTTATTGGGCTATTCATCATTTTCCTTTGCATCTCTGCAAATTCTAATATTTTCTTTTATATATTGTCTTACTTTGTCTAATTTGTCTTAATCATAATCTCTTCAGAGTACAATTCTTTATAGAATTTCATAAATGTTCTTTGATTTTCTCTTACTCTATATATACTTCTTCCCCTATTCTTATTTCTTGGATCATTCTTGTTCCTCTTTCCTTTCTCAAATTGTATGCTAGCCACTTATTTGGCCTACTAGCATTAAAGAGGTAGTTTTGTTTTGTGAATTTTAATTTGTTAGCTATTTCCTCCATTATCTTAATATCCATTTGTTTCTGTAATATTTTAATTTTTTTATTTATATCTTCATTTTCTGGCTTTTTCTTTAATTCTTCTTCTAATCTTTTAATGTCACCTGTTATTTTATTTTCCTTTTCCCTTTTTTCCAATAGCTCTCTTGTTGAATGAAGAAACCTCTTATAAAAGCTTTCCCAGCCTCCAAAACTATGTTTGTTGGTGTCCCTTTATCTAAGTTTTCCTTAAAATAATTTTCTAACTCAATTTTAGCTTTTTGTACTATTTTTCATTTTTTTAGTAAATTATCTTTTAACCTCCATATGAACTCTTGTTTTTTATCTTCCATCATCAATATTATTGAGTTATGATCTGAAATGTTTCTTGGGGTTGTTTCCATTCTCTTTATTTTCGAATATAAAGTTTTTGATGTTAAAAACATGTCAATTCTTGACCATGATTTATGGACTTGGGAGTAATAGGTGTAGTCCTCTATTTTTTTGTTTAGCGCTTTTTCCTACATCTACCAACAACAGCATATCCATTATCTGGAAAAAAGGATTTAGGCAATTTTCCTTTCTTTTTATTAGATTTCAATTTTCCTAGTCTGTCACATTCGGATTAATTATCCCATTAAAATCTCCCATTATTATTATCTCTGAATAATCCAATCCTAAATTTCTTTGTCCTAATTTTCTATAAAACTCTCCTTGTTTTCTAATGGCCCCTATATTCCTAAAACTAATGTTTTCTTGTTTAATAAACTTAGTTCTATACCTAAATACTTTCTGTTTGGGTCATTTAAAACCTCTATAGCTTTATAATTTTTATTCACATATATTGCTATCCCTCTTTTTTTTTTTCAGTTGTATACAGGTCTCTTAGTTTTGGGTTCTTTAGTATTACTGAATCTGTATTTTTTATATGGGTTTCTGTAAACATATAATCCCACATTTTTGTTTTTCTAGAATATAAAAGACTCTTTTCCATTTAGGTAAATAATTTAATCCTCTAATGTTCCATGAAATAATTTTAATCTGCATTTTCTGTTTTAATTTTGTTTTATCTTCAGATGTTAATCAGATATTCTGTTATTCCTTCTTCTATTTCCAGGTCAATCTTTTCTTTGTCTTGTTCTAAGTTAGTACCCTCCTCTGATTGTGTTGATTCTTCTGATATATTTTTTACTTCCTCTTTTTACTATTGCTTGCCCTTTTATTTCTTTCTCTTCTTTCTTCCTTTCTTCATTCTTTTCCTTCTCTGTCTCTTTATTGTCCATTTTCTCCAGGTCGTCCTTGTGTCTTCTTAGAAATTCTTTAGCTTTCATTACTGAATCTAATGTAAATCTTCTTTGCTTATATGTTAATATTACTCCTTCAACTTTTCCCCATCTGTATCCAATTCCTTTTCTCTTCAACACCTGGGTTAGGAAATTGTAATCTTTCCTCTTTTTCAATACTTGACAGGGCATGTCTTTAAATATTTTAAGTTCTACTCCATCCAGAATTAAATTATTATTGTAACTCTGTTGGATAATCAATTCCTTCACTCTCTCTTCACAAAATAAATCATGGTATGTCTCAGGAGTTTTCTTTTCCTTGCAATTAGCAAGCTGATCCTGAAAATTCGATCAACCTCGATATCAAGTTGTTCAGTAGGCCATAAATTATATATAGTACATAATAAATTGTACTATCGTTGGAATGAGCTTAGCATATAAGTCCTCCACTTGAGTTTCCTCTAGACCTCTAATCTTCAGGCACTTCTCGTGATACTTGATTTCCATTAATACTGTTTTCATTTCATTTCTCTCTGTTGTCTTTATGTCCTTTGTACAATTCTCTATCTGCTTAGTCCTGACCTGGACTTCTTCCATCTTCTTATTTGTTTCAGATCTCTCGTAACTAGTTCCAGCTTCTTGTCAAAATTCTTTCCCTGTCCTTCCTCACTTCTCTAACTTCTTTCTTAACTTCTAAGGAATCTTCATTTCCTTTTTGCATCTTCTCTCATTTTCTTCACTTCTTCTAGTAACATTTGGTATGGATCTTGGCTGCTTGGCTGCATCTCAAGTGAAGGCCTTCTTTGGGTTGAAGCTTGTATTTGTGTTTGCACTGTGCTCTTCCTTCTTCTTGCCGCTGTGGCCATATTGGAATATCTTGTAGTGCACACTCAATTATCTATCTATTTATTACTGTTCCATTTTATTCTGTTTCTTTTTCCTTTTTCATTATTTATATTTTTTCCTTTCCCCCCTCTTCTATCTGTTAGATTGGTTTTTAATAATTGTTTAATATTTTTTGTAAGTGTATTCTACTTTTTCTCTATTCTTTTTGAATTTGCCTTCTGTTTTAAACCCAACTATATTCTTTTCTACTCTTACTCAGAACAGATTTAAGTTCCTTCTACCCTTTCTACTATTACTTTAATATTTTCTAAATGTACTTAAGTTCCTTCTTTTACACAATTAGTTAAATGAATAAATTTAATTCTTAATTTGTAGAGATCTCTATTTTAAAATGAATTCTAATATTTAATTTCACCACCAGGGCCGCTTCCCACACTTCTTTACTTTGCTTTTTCTGATGCTTGGTGTCTGTTAAGCACAATCTTCTATATGCCTCTACTTAGCATATCTCTTATCTGTTGTTACTTACTGCCTATTATGTTATCTCACCTATAACCTTGAAACAGTTCTAGCTAGCCCAGCTGATTGCCTTCCTTTCCTTAGAGAAATTAGGATATTCCCCCTCATTATATTCACAGTCTTCTATATCTTCCACCTCTTATTCCCTGTATTTGTAACTTTTTATCTGTACATATATATTTTATATTCCTCTAATCTTTACCAAGAGCCCAGCACCATATGTTAATATTCAAATCTTATTATCAGTCCATCTATAGCCTTTAAGTTTCCTCCCAGACTCTTTTTAAATCCTTTCCCTCACAAAGTAAATCATACAAATCTATATACACAGAGGGGACAGTACACAGTTCTAGACAGTTTTTAAATTCCTTACGTCTCTTCCACCCCCCCTTTATTCCTCTTTATATTTATTATCCAAACCCTCTTCACATTGACTGTTGTCTTTTCCGATGCTTCTTCTTTCTAGCACTTCCACCTCTTACATCATCTATCTACTGTTTCCTCATCTTTTAACTTACAGTTCTATTACAGTTCTGTTTCTGTTCTGTTTCTTATTCGCCGTGCAGCTTACAATTCTGTTTCTCCATCTTCTCCCTGTTGCACGCTTTTCCTAATTTTCAACTCTCTCCCCGCTTTTTCAGTTGTCGTTCCGTAAATCTCTTGCCAAACACAATCTTTTCTATTGTTCAAAGTTCATCAAAAGATTTTTAAGTCAATGTCCTCATTACTGATTCTTTTTTGAAAATTAATACAATCAGTTCTCTTAATTTCCAATTTTTATTTCTATTTGAATGTCCTTTTCACTGCTTATACTCCCCCTAACAAGTTTAGGACCCAAACGAACTTTATGGGGTTATCTTGTTTCTTCTGCGTCCAGCTGGAATCGCCCACATGTAGAGAAATATTTTAGCTCATTCCTTGAAGCTTGACTTATTTATTATTCTAATCCCTCCATACAAAACACACACACACACACAGGCAACGGTGAGCTATGCCCACTTACAGGCGCTGATCAGGGGAATGGTGGCTCTCATTTCCAAGGGCATTCATGTCCGTCGATCTCCACCGGTGCCTGGTTCTTTTTCCTTCTCTCCTTCTCCATACCACCTCCGTTTCCAGGACACTGGCCCCCAAAGACTTCTCTTCTTGAGCCTCTCGTAATCCCCTTTCCCAAGGGATTCTTTTTTTCCGAATTCCTCCGTTTTCCTCGGGATATTCCCCTTGATCGCCGGCTGTCTCTTTGCAGCTGAGCGAAGAGCAGCCTCTCACTATGCCATTGCTCGTCGAGTCGACATTTTTAGTACTTTTGAGCATAAAACCAAATTTGTGCACACACTGAATGATCAGAAAGCAAAGGTGTAACTATCTCAGCAATTTTGAAGTACTTTGGATTTCTGGTAAAGGATGCTCAAATTTTATTTTATTTAGTGTGTTAATCTTAGTTTACGTCTATGTTAGAAATCCTTTCTAGAGTTTCATTTTTT
>CAOLHI010007946.1:0-11437 GCA_948474755.1 Ctenosaura bakeri
CAAACTGGGATGCCACTTCTAGAGCAGGAATGTAAATCTTCCTTATTTTTGTCTTCCAGCCATTCTTAGTCATCTTTCTCCTTGCTGTGATAGAAGTCCTCCAAAACTATGCATTTTTGAAGACTATTCACTGTGGGACTTAGTCCATGCAAAGAAACGAAAAAATATACACAGTTGTTGTGCAGCAAAAGACAGGAAAAAATAGCCACAGAAGCAGCGTTTTGTGGACAGAAAACAAGTTTCCTGCTTAGAAAACAGAAAATGTTTATTTTTTTTCACAGAAAATACAATTTTCTGCATGAAAAAACCATGTATTTTTCTCACAGAATAAGTGCTGAACTGCAAAGATTTTGCATATCTATGACTCTCCTCATCAGAGTTTCTAGATACTCAAGAAATCTGCTTTTCAATGAATTTTTTAAAATATTTTTGAATATACCTCCTATTTACATTCTATGCTTAGATCATCTAGGAGATCAAGGAAAGAAGACACCGGGGACTTTTCACTGTATCACCCATCACTCTACCTACTCAAATACTATTAATCATAATTTATGGAACTCATCATTTCTAAGTCTGAATTAGCCTGAAGTGTGAGCCAGCTTCATATGCAGGAATCTGAGAGTTTCCCTATGGCTTCCAAAATTACTCAGGAGAGCTTCTTCCATTCAACCTGTCTTACTAACTTCTGAGCTAGAAATGCCACAGTTTCCTAAGTCTCCTGGTTCTCTCTCACCAATTCCTTTTTCAGTTGTTCTTGCTGTTATCAACAGATACCCATGACTGGCTAAATGAAATTCCATATCCATATAAAGAGAGAGGAAAACAAATCACTTCTCTGATTTCCATCTTGCCTTGTAATGGAAAGCAGATGAAACTGAGCTATCTTATTTGATCGTTGAATTTACCTCTTTATATTTTGATCTTGTTCTCTTCCCCCTTCCAGTAGCTCAGGACAAGGTACATGCTTTCATTTCATCCTTGCTGAAATCATAGAATCATAGAATGATAGAGTGGGAAGAGACCATGTGGCCATCCAGTCCAACCCCCTGCCATGCAGGAACACACATCAGAACACTCCCAATAGATGGTCATCCAGCATCTGCTTAAAAACCTCCCAAGAAAGAGGAGACTCCACCATACTCCAAGACAGCATATTCTACTGCCGAACAGGTCTAAATGTCAGGAAGTTCTTCTGAGGTTGAGGTGGAATCGCTTTTCCTGTAGTTTAAATCCATTGTTCCTTGTCCTAGTCTCTGGAGCAGCAGAAAACAAGCCTGCTCCCTCCTCAACATGACTTCCCTTCAAATATTTAAATGTGGCTATCATGTCCCCTCTTAACCTTCTCTTCTGCAGACTAAACATACCCAGGAGAAGATAAGGTTAAGAAGGGACATGCAGGAACACACATCAAAGCACACCCAACAGATGGCCATCCAGCCTCTGTTCAAAAACCTCCAAAGAAGGAGACCCCACCACACTCTATTTCTGGCTGAGAGCTAGCAGCAACCTCAGTGCCAACCAATGTGTATTCCTCATCCAGGCAGAGGAAGATGGTGGTCAGAGTGGTGAATTAATGTTGGGTTTTACAGGAACAACTCCTAGTTTTATGGCAGCTATCTAAGGCGCTGAATGATATGTGCAAGATAGGTTTAGCACCATGGACAACTCCCATAAAACAAAGAGTAGGTCTCATAAAAGAGCCACTGGCTACCTTTGAATCCAGGATTGGAAAAAAGATTAGCATATATCAGAGCAAGTAAAAGAATCTAGGAAACCTAATGAAGTTTATCTGTCTCCCTCTACTTTTCCCCATGCATTGCATGCATCTTCAGTGCAGGTTTGAGTTGCACCCTATCACTTCTAACAAATGCTGTGCATTTGACCAGTTGTACTGGGTACAAGGACAATGGTGTCATGTTTAGCTCTACCTCACGTGATGAAAATCCTCACCTGCCCATATTTTGCTCACTCATCTGCATTTCTCTACCCTGATTGACCTGTAATCAGTCTTGTCACTGACTTTGCTGGACCTTGTCTAAGGCTTGCTTTCTCTTTTTTACATTTCAGACAATTCTTCCTCTCGCTGCACATTTGAATTTCAAATCATTTGGGAAGCTTATCTCTTTTTTAATCATTCCAATTATAAAATTGTGAAGGAAGGACATTTCTGTAGGGTAACTACTACACGTAACACATATAGACAACCAACATTTTATTTCTAGACCTGATTAAACAGATAACTTTAAAACAAACAAAGAAACAAGCAAATAAATAAATAAAGGCAATGCTCTTTTGATCTTGGCTAAACCATTTCATTTCTATTAAGCCAATTACTCTCAAGTGCCCAAAGCTCAAATTCCTCAAAGAAAATCTTTTATTTTTGGCTGTTCTTCTGAATAGTACAAATAGTACAAGCTAAACAATCTAGCAGAAGTTAAGCATGAGTCATAATGACTAAGATCTAGTCTATAAATGCATGCTTTTTATTTGCTGCCTGCAACATGGCATGTTGATTTGCATACCTGAATGGGCTGTCACTGATACAACCCCTTAGCTAGGCTTCTCGTACCCAATGAAGCAGCTTTATATACTGAGTCATATTGTTAGTTCATTTTGCCCACAATTCTTATTGTTCTTACTCTCTGTTCTTACTTTCAGAACTAGCCTCTCATGAGAACCATCTTGGATCAAAACAGATTCAGGTTTCTGATGAGTTTTGCTGCATCTGGAGGAGATTTGCTATATCAAGCAAAGGTGTAGTGTATAAGATACAGTTGGGCAACCACTAACTGAACTTCTTAACTATGGTTCTACCATTTTCACTTCTTGTGAGTTATGATATTGGACATTTGACAGGTTACGTGCAGCATCTGCTAGGATCTGTGCAATTTCCCATTACAGTCTTATCTGTGGTGAACTGAAAATGATGACACACATATCCTTTAAAACAGGAAGCCTAACTTTCATAATTTTATATATTAATATGCAATGTTTGGTAAATGCTGACCATTCACATGTGACTAAGGGATAGTGATAATTCTAGATTGGCTTTGGAACGTGTAGAAACAGACAGAGAACTCTCCTTTTTTCAGACCAGCCAGATTAATACTGAAAATTGCATTTCTATCCTTGGATACAGATTTGCAGGTACTCGCAGGATGAAACAGCCAATACTTTGGAAAGCACTGTAAAGATGATATCTCCTAAAATTAGGCCATTTCTGCACTGCACTATTATGGTGCTATTATTCCACTTTCAACCTCCTGTGGAATTCTAGGTTTGGTAGTTCACTAAGTTCAAAGAGCTCTTTGGCTGAGAAGTCTAAATGCCCCTCCCTAAACTGCAAAGTCCAGGATTCCACAGAATGTTGAAAGTGGAATAATAGCACCATGACAGTGTGGGGCAGAAATGGCCTTAGTTTCCTATGAAAAGTATGGGTTGAGGGTAGTGGTAGAAAGAAAATAAACTATAATAAGTTGTTGAACGCTGATCTGATAGCCATTACTGTTGGGCTTGCCTTCCTTCCTTCCTTCCTTCCTTCCTTCCTTCCTTCCTTCCTTCCTTCCTTCCTTCCTTCCTTCCTTCCTTCCTCCCTCCCTCCCTCCCTCCCCCTCCCTTCCTTCTTATTTTTTGTAAAAAAAAAAAATTTGGCATAGTTCCTAGCCTCACACACGAAGTCACTTCTTTAAGTTTGTAAACAAGAATGTAGACTTGGGATCTCCTGCACTTCATTTGTTATGAGACCCTGATTATGCGCTCTTTATGCTGTGTTGACACTCTTGTGTGGACTACAGAAATTCTATTATTAAATAATAAGTAGTTCATGTAAAGAAAACCAGTGTGGTGTAGTGGTTTGAACACCGAACTATGATCCTGGAGAGATGGGTTCAAAGCCCCTCTTGTCCATGGAAACTCACCGGGTGACCTTGGACACATCACACAATCTCAGGCTGAGAAAACCTCATAATAAATTCATCTTAGTGTTGGCATAAGTTGGAAATGACTTGAAAGTACACAGCGACAGCAAAGACTGTGTAAGACTGAGTTCAACCCACCCATCACCACAATGTATTTAGCATCCAGTGACAAATACAATCAAAGTGGTCCCCCGGCACTGCAATATGCAAATGCACACAATATCCAAAGATCACACTCCCATCTTGCTCAAGGTTGCATTCATTCCTGCCGCCACTCAAATACCGTGACCATTCATTCAGTCCTTGTAAATCTATATTTCCATGTTGGCTTTTCAAATCAATGGAAAGCCTTAATGATGCCTGATCGGCCAGCATACAGCAGAGGGTTGCTGCGGTCTGTGCCTCTGGCTGTGTTCGGTGAAGAGACAAAGGGAAGGATTTCTTAGGAGAGTGGAAGGTCTTGGCCTCTGGCAATGGGAGCAGCATTGTACTTATAATCAGAGAGGCATGCTGAGAGGGCCGATTAAGCAGCAGGAAACCCAGCTGTGGTAGTAACATAAGGGGGAGAAATGGTCTGCACCGCAGCCCTCCACAGATGTGAGCAGGTGTTTCGGCTGCTTCTTCCGGCTGCATATTCCAGGTTCCCATCCCTGTTGAGAAAGACTAACAAACAGAAAGATCAATAATGCTCATGCCGGCACAGTACGTCCTCTTGTATTTCATAAGAGTCATTTAGCTTCTGCCTGTCTCATCATAGGAAAGGCATTGTGTCAGAAGCTGGTGGACCTTGCAGTAAATTAGGACTTCCCATTAATGCAGAGCTTGAGTAATAAACTAGGGGGCCTGTTGTGGGGTCAGACATGATAAAGCTAATATCAAACTTATGTTGTCATGGAAATATAGATGGGAACTGCATCTTTGGATGTGGGAAATAAATATCATCTGGCAAAAATAAACTGGGGGATTGTGACCTCAATGAACGTTTGCATTAGGAAGACAGATCAGGGAGAGGCGGCTGGGAATGGAAAGTTTTATATGTATGGTGGTAGCCTACATCTAATGGTTATTGTGTGGCTTCAAGTAATTCCCAATTCATAGCAACCCTAAAGTGAACCTATGATGGGATTTTCTTGGCAAGATTTGTTCAAAGGGGGTTTGCCATCATTGCCTTCCTCTGAGGTTGAGAGAATGTGATTTGCCCAAGGTCACCCAGTGGGTTTCCATGACTGAGTGGGGATTTCAACTCTGGTCTCCTGAATCATAGCCCAGCACTCAAACCTCTACTTCACACTGGCTCTCATAATCCAACTGCTAGCCCCAAGCAAAATAAACCCACTAGGTCAAGAATGGTTTATCATTCATCAATGAATTCAGTGTATCTAGTCAACTTTGGGGGACTATAATTTAGGTCTTGGTTTATGACTACATTGCCCATCCTCAAGTCCATTTGAAAATGCCAGTGAAGGAGCTTTGATTTGTCCTGAGGAATATTGCTATACTCATGGAAACTGTCTTGATTCCTGAGGGAAAAAAGCCAAAAATCTGATAGAATTATTAATTCATCTGGAGTTGTATAGAAATTCTCAAATCAGGCTGGAATTCTCTCTCATATACATCCAATACGTTCCCTGAGATAAGAGCCTGGACTTTTCTTTTGCATTGCAGAATATGTTAAGTTCAAGTTAGTGAAAGTGGAGTTGTGCATGTGAAACCCCTGTGAACTATTGGTTTGGCCCAACAAGTGGAGTGACTGTAAGGAAGGGGTTGTACCTGCTGGTTAAGTTCAGAAACAGAGACAGAGCTGATGGACAGGAGAATAGTCACCTGGACTAAGCAGATGGCCCTTTTTACCTTGAACAAGGCAGATTGGGAAATCTCTTGCGTGTTTGGCTTTCTGAAAACCCTGACACCTTGGATCAGCTATAAGATGTACTGTTTTTCTTTCTACTTCCTTGGCTATATTGTTCCCAGCTGTTTTCTCATGAGCAACTTTGAAAGGTTTGAGATTACTCAGCCCTAACAGAGCTTGATTGCCCCACATTGCTTCTTCCAAGCACAGGACAAGAAGCTCTCATAAGCACAGAAGATGCCAGCTCAGTGGCAGAGCATATGCTGTGACAGCCATATGGCCTGAACTTTGAATGCAGGCATTTCCTGTTGGGAGTTAGAACTTCTCGGGGTGTTAGCCCTTTGAGGAAATTTTATGAAAGCTAAAGCTGTGAGGAGTTAACTTTCTTTTAGCAGAGATATAGAAAAAGCATGTCCCAATCTCTGTGTGGCTTCCCTGAAAGAAGACTGACTTGAACAGCAAAACCAGACAGGCAGTTTCAGATTCCAAACTTAGAAGATTTACTAGTAAACTTTACAATTGCATATGACTGGAGAAACTAAATCCTAACTAGCTAACAGAAAGATTAGGGAAGATAGTAGCTTCATTCTTAGCTCACCAACATTTATTTATTTATTTGTATCCCGCCTCTCCATATGGATCGAGGCGGCGAACAACTTACAAATAGCATGTATTTCGAAACATTTCTATACATGCCCCCAACAAGCTGGGTACTCATTTTACCGACCTGCGAAAGGATGGAAGGCTGAGTCAACCTTGGAGCTGGGCAGGATCGAACTTACAACCTTGTGGCTTGCAGTACTGGCATTTAACCACTGCACCACCAGGGCTCCAACTTCTTGCTGGAGACGCTAGCATAGTAGAGAAAAAGTTCTAGAAGCAAGATTGCAAAAGGGGGGAAGAGAGAGAGGCATGGTCTTCTATCGAAGGCCAATGACTGACTCCAGGGTGTATCCTGGGTCGCATGGTCTGGATACCATCTGTCAGGAACTGAATTCATACACACAAATATAACAGTGCATAAACACCATTTCTTAAGAGTGTGATACATCGTACGGGACTTCAGTGAGTGAACTGGAGGCAATTAGCAAAATTCAAAACATAAAAGGCAAAGAGTTTCTTATCTTGACCGCAAGAGACCTTGAAGTTCTGCTTTAGCCTAGTAGCGCTTATCACTACATTTCTAGCTAACGGTCACCGATTCTTATACCTTGTTACAAGCAAGCTGCTACTTAACTCCCACTACATGTCCCATAATTAAAATATGGAGGGCTACCCAACACCATCATCAACATTTTAAATAACACAGAGCAACATTTGGGACTTTAGGCCAGAGAGCTTTTACAGACAAAAGAAAATTAACCCTATGCTAGCTATTCCCCATTTGTCCTAGAACAAGAGCGGGGGAGAGAGAGAACGCTAGAATTTAAAATATTTCCAACTTAAGGTATCAGGTAGAGGGTGATAGGAAACACTTCTCCCTGAAACCCTGAATAACTGTTGCCAGTAGACAATGCTGTGATAGACAAATCATCAGTATGATCTGGCACAGGAAAGTAACGTGTGGAAAGGAATCAAAGCATATTTCTCAATCACAGTTTTACCAGTAGGTTTCCTCTATGGTCTGTTGATTGCTTACTATTCAAAATTAATAAACCACTTATACAGAAGCTGGCATCCTGGCCTCTTAAGAAGTAGAATTATTATTTTGCAGTGGGTCACTTTGCAATTAAAACTCCAGACGACCACAGGTAGGTCCCTTGGTATTGTATACTGAAAGACATGCTCTAATCATCTAGCTAACAATCTATGTCCCTTCAAAGCAAAAAGAAGGAGGATGAAACCCTGAACTCGAATTTATGTCCTATGGAGTAAGCCTTCCTTGAGACCTGTGAAGCACTCGGTAGCCTAAAAAGTAACAGAGGCATAACAATGGTCATTTCTGCACTAGAATGTTATCGCACTATTATTCCACTTTCAACATCCTCTGGGATCTGCAAACTCCAGGATTCCAGAGGATGTTGAAAGTGGAATAATAGCACTATAGCAGCCTAGTGCAGAAATGGCCACTGCTGCAGTGCCTTCTGTTCAGTCATAAGACAGACAGATAACCCACCATGTTCAACAGAAGAGAAGGAAGAAGCGTTTGACCGGGTAAGTCCTTTCTCCTTTTTATGCCTCACCTGTTATCTATCTTATTGCTCAAGTTACCTGGACTACATATTTCAATCTTTCCTTCTTTTCATTTGACATTTTAATAGGCATGTGGTAAACCAAATGGTAGGTCTTTGATGCACGGCACAGAAGGGATATTCTAATGTGAAGGACATCTTGATGGCTTTTAAAGACCCTTTAAAGACTTCAAAGGCAAAGTTGTCACTTCAAAGGCAGTGGCAACAAACTTAGAGTATTGGGGGGGTCCTTGTGCTTTGTGGGAATATTAGAGAAAATGGATGCGTAAGATAGGCAAGAGAGCTCTGATGAAAGGACAATATTTTAGGAATCATGAAGTGCAATGTTTTGTGAAGGAACTGAGTATTGTTAAGTGACGAAAGTAGGGATAGTAAGTTGTCCCCCCACCATTACTCACAGATGTCGAGGAGAATGAAACCATTCCTTCCCTTAGGCCTTTTCAGCACGACACTCTTATAGCACGATTATTCCACTTTCAACCTCCTAGGGAATCCTGGGGTTTGCAGCTTCGAGAGGGGCCGGTCGGCCCCTCTCGAAGCTGCAAACCCCAGGATTCCCTAGGAGGTTGAAAGTGGAATAATCGCGCTATAAGAGTGTTGTGTGGAAAAGGCCCTAATTTCTGAATGATGAGAAACTGTGCAATTTTTCTATATAGGTTGTGCAGCTTGTCTGGAAATCTGTAGTTTCCCAGAAACTGCACAGGATTCATAACATAAACTGAAAACTCCTGAGCCCAAGTTTCTTTTCATGTCATATAAAATTTGAGTTGCACAACATTAAAACTGGTGAAGGCTGCAGCTTCAATCACCCAGATTTTCTTTACCTGCTGTGAAACATTTTTCATAGCATCATAGAGGTAGAGGAGACCACAAGAGCCATTGAATCCAACCCTTTGCCATCGAAACATTCCTGACAGATGGCCATCTAACCTCTGTTTGAAAATCCCCAACGAAAGACACTCCACTACACTCTGAGGCACTGTCATACTGCTTTTACCATCAGGAAGTTCTTCCTAATATTTAGATGCAATATCTTTTCTTAAAGTTTGAAGACATTGCTCCATGCCCTAGTCTTTGGACCAATAGAAAACAGGCTTGCTCCATCCACTATGTGACATCCCTTCAAATATTTAAACATAGCTATCATGTTGCCTCTTAACCTTCTCTTCTCCAGGCTGAACATAGCTAGGTCCCTAAGCCTCTTCTCATAAAACATGGTGTCTAGGTCTCCTAACATTTTGATCACCCTTCCCCATATGTGTTCCAGCTTGTCCATATCCTTACTGAATTCTGATACTTAGAGCTGGACACAGGATTCCAGCTGAGGTCTGATGGAATAGGGTGGTACCATCACTTCCCTTGTCCTAGGTACTATACTCCTATTGATGCAGCCCATAACCACATTGGCTTTTTTAGCTGCTGTATCACACAATTGGTTCTTGTTCAGCTTGTGGTCTACTAAGACTCTGAGATCCTTTCACAACATTCCTTGCACAACATTCATACTTGCAAAGGGTGCAGCTGTGATGTCAGACTCTTCACCACATTGCCTCCACTTTTCTCAAGTACATATCAAGCAAACAAACAAAGTAATTAAGTTGGGTCTTTTTCTCCTCAGAAAGCTACGTGTGTTTCTGTGTTTTGTGAAAAGATTGCAAGCATAGGTTTTCACAGCAAAGTTGTGCGATTTCTCAAAATCCTGCATAATTTTGTGCCAAGAACAACAACAACAGAAAAGGTTCCCACACGTTGCAGGAATTTTCAACATACCAGTTTTCTCACGAGGTCAAAACTCCAAATTTGACCCTGGATAGGAACTCCCTAATATAGAGATTATGTTGAGAAAAGCTGCCCAAAAGCACACTTAGATCAGGAATGGACAACTTCCATGAAGTCAAGACTCCCTTTTCAAGCTGGTCGAGTACCTGAGGAACTCATTTCTTTTTGGGATGTTTAAGTTGAATACAGAGAGACCAGCTGTATGCATATGAAATAGTTTTGAAATGATCTGAAAATTGCTACTAATGAATCTACTGACTATTTCTCACACTTATTATTACCAAATAAAAGCCTCCACTCATAATGGATGAATTATAATTAACTTTATATGAAAATGTAAATGCATATTCATATGTAAATGTTAGTTCCAGACTTGTTGAATCAATGGGATCCACTTAAATGTTGATTCACTGTTGAACAACTAATTCAATGGGTCTACTCTATTTAGGAGTAACCAACTGGATCTCCCCTACTGACTACTGATTATGAACTAAAAGGATTTTAGCATGTGCAGTTTCTTTTCTCATGGGCTATCATTCATTTAATAAAATTTGGCCAGCAAATTGCTGTGTTTACACCTCCTATGTAACTTTTGTAAATCACCTTTCTCTTCTGGTGTCCCTATAAATGGGAGGCTTTCAAGATACCCTGTTATCAACAGTTTTGCTAGGGTCCTGCTAACTCAGGGCTATCGCTTTCTTGACAAAGGCCTTTTCCACACCCTACCTTTTGTGTAGTCATCCAGTGGGGATCCCAGAAGTGACTCTGCCAGGAAGGAAGCATGACAGCACTTCTCCTCTCCACACCGGCTGGCTTTCTGCGGAAAGAAGCACAATGGCCATGCCCCTTCCTTCTACAGCACTTTCCCAGGCAGCGATCACAGAATCATAGTAAGGTAGAGTTGGAAGAGACCCCAGGGGCCATCCAGTCCAACCCCCTGCCATGCAGGAACACCCTCAAAGCACTCCCGACAGATGGCCATCCAGCCTCTGCTTCAAAACCTCCAAGGAAGGAGACTCCACTACACTCCGAGGCAGCATATTCCACTGCCGGACAGCCCTGACTGTCAGGAAGGTCTTCCTGAGGTTCAGGTGGAATCTCCTTTCCTGCAGCTTGAATCCATTGCTCCTTGTCCTGGTCTCTGGAGCAGCAGAAAACAAGTCCTCTCCTTCCTCTACATGGCATCCCTTCAAATATTTAAACATGGCTATCATGTCCCCTCTATGGTGTAGAAAGTGCAGCCATCACACTTCTGGGGCTTCTGCAGAACAGATAAGTCCCGGATAGTGGCGTGATTGTGGGCCATTGACACTGAAAACCTGTCAATGATTTAATCCACAGTTGCACCGCCTGGCAATGGGAGAAGGATGGGACAGCGATGGTGTCATGCAAAAACCTTGTCATGGTCCCAGCCTTCTGGCGAGATGGGAGGGTGCTGTAGAAAGGACCAGAGTCTATCCAAATGTAATTCAGTCTTTCTTTAGTCTTCCTGTTTCCCTCGTTCCTCCCTTGTTGTCTGTTCCTTTTCTTAGAATGCTTAAAGTATATTTTTAAATGTTCAGCTGAAGCCTTGCATTACTACAATGGTAAAATTTGGGAGACTGAAGGAAAATTTGCAGTGGTGAGAATGCTTAATCTAGGGCAACAGTCACATCTTGCCTTCCTCTAGACCAAGATAGAACATGTTATTCTGTGTG
>CAOLHI010007947.1:0-11856 GCA_948474755.1 Ctenosaura bakeri
CGTGTCCTCTGTCTTGTGTGTGAGTAGCAAAGAACACAACATCCCTGCAAGGTCGGCCCTTCCTTCTATTTTTTATCTTTGCTCATTTTTCCTCCCATTTCCCCCCCCCCAGAGTTCCCTCATTGAGCGCTTCGGGAGGAAAAGGCTGCTGTGGGGCGGCTATGAGGCCATGGTGCTCGTGCTCGGCTTCCTGACAGCTACACTCTCTCTGAAGGTAGGCAAGTTGCATGCGATTTTTTTCTCCCCTTGCAAAGATCAACCCCACTTCTTTTAATTTTTTTTTTCCGTCTCTTTCCAGCATCACTTCTTCTGGATGCACTACTTCAGTGTCATCCTCATCTTCCTCTTTGTCCTCTTCTATGGGATTGGGCCCTGTGAGTATCTCCATTATTAGCTTTATTTGCACCCCATCTTTAGCCCCTGTCCGCTCCGGGTTTTAGTAAGAACTTTTTTTAAAAAAGGACCTATTCCTGTGTGAATTGAAGCTTCTTCCTTTCCCACTCTTGAGCTGTATTTACACACTATGGGCTGCATTGGGACACCAAGATTTTTTTCTCTCTCTTTTCTCCAACTTTTTTTTCTGGGGATGATAGGAACTGCAGTACTTTGACTGGTTCACCTTTAAAGTCTGGGCTAAAATGGGGAGAAGGTTTCTCACCAGCAGTCCTCTGAGTGCTCCTAACTCATAAATGGCCCATCAAAAATTGAGATTTATTTTTTTATTTCTTTGAACTATTTCACCACCAGAGGGCGCCCAAGACAAAGAATGAGGGGTTTTATTGCCCAAAAAAAGGACTTAAGGGTTTTAAAGTTTAAAAAAGGGCAAATTTCATAGAATCATAGAATCATAGAAATGTAGAGTTGGAAGAGACCCCAGGGGCCATCCAGTCCAACCCCCTTCTGCCATGCAGGAACACCCTCAAAGCACTCCCTTGGACAGATGGCTGTCCAGCCTCTGCTTAAAAACCTCCAAGGAAGGAGACCCCACTACACTCCATGGAGGCAGCAGATTCCACTGCTGGACAGCCCTGACCGTCAGGAAGTTCTTCTGAGGTTCAGGTGGAATCTCCTTTCCTGCAGCTTGAATCCATTGCTCCTTGTCCTGGTCTCTGGAGCAACAGAAAACAAGCCCACTCCCTCCTCTACGTGGCATCCCTTCAAATATTTAAACATGGCTATCATGTCCCCTCTCAACCTTCTCTTCTGCAGACTAAACATACCCAGCTCTCTAAGTCTATCCTCATAGGGCTTCATGGCTTCCAGGCCCCTCACCATTTTGGTCGCCCTCCTCTGGACTTGCTCCAGCTTGTCAATATCCTTCTTGAATTGGGGTGCCCAGAACTGGACACAGGATTCAAGATGGGGTCTAACCAAAGCAGAATAGAGTGGTACCAGGACCTCCCTCGATCTAGACACCATACTCCTATTGATGCAGCCGAGAATTGCATTGGCTTTCTTGGCTGCCGCATCACACTGCTGACTCATGTTCAGCTTGTGGTCCATGAAGACTCCGAGATCCCTTTCACACGTCCTGCTATCCAGCCACGTGTCCCCCATCCTATATTTCTGTATTCCATTCTTTCTACCTAAGTGTCGGACCTTACACTTCTCTCTGTTGAATTTCATTTTGTTCGCCTTGGCCCAGCTCTCCAATCTATCCAGGTCATTTTGAATTTGGATCCTGTCCTCTGGCGTATTAGCAACCCCTCCCAATTTGGTGCCATCTGCAAATTTGATGAGCATGCCCTCTATTCCTTCATCCAAGTCATTGATAAAAATGTTGAACAGCACTGGGCCCAGGACAGAACCCTGTGGCTCCCCGCTAGTCACCTCTCTCCAGGATGAAAAGCAGCCATTCGTGATCACCCTTTGGGTTCGGTCGGTCAACCAATTACAAATCCAACTAACAGTATCCCCGTCCAGCCCACATTTTACCAGCTTCGTTGCAAGAATGTCATGGGGAACTTTGTCGAAGGCCTTCCTGAAATCGAGATATGCTACATCCACAGCACTCCCTTCATCTATCAAGCTAGTAACTCTATCATAAAAAGAGATAAGATTGGCCTGGCATGACTTATTTTTGAGAAATCCATGTTGACTTCTCGTGATTCATCCCCTCAAAGTAAAGAATGATAGGTCTTACTGTCAAAAAAAGACCAATTTTTGCCACAAGATGTCACTCAAAATGTGGAATGATGGTTTTAGAGTTAAAAAAGGACTGATTTCGCCAGCAGAGGCTGCCCAAAGTATAGAATGATGGGTTTCATTGCCCAAAAAGGACAAATTTAACCACCAGAGGGTGCTCAAAATAAAGGATGATGGGTTTCAGAGTTTAAAAAAGGGATCCATTTCCTCCTAGATTCCTCTTTTTTTCCATCCCTGTCTTTTCTCTGGGGATGATGGGGTTTTATATTCATATAGAGATACAGACATAAACACATACACTGTATATATATAGATATATATATATATATTTAAAATTTGGGGACTAGAGGGCAAAATAATAAGAGGGAAAGATGAAGGGGGCAAAAAGAAAAAGCTTGTTTCAGTAAACCTCTTCTCCAAAACTAAAGGGTTTTAATTAAAGCTTAAGAAGTCCAACACCACAAGGCTATCTTTCTCTGCCCCTCCTTCACTCTCTTCCCAAGGCTGATGCGGATAGAAAGACAAAAACCTTCCAGCTGGACAGAGGATGAGGAGGGAAATGGAGCCATGAATGGGACTATATAAAAGCTTGGTGTGTCATAAAAAATACTTGTTCTAATGCTGATGCTGCTAGAAAGACTTCTGGGAAGACAGAGGACGAGGAGGAAACCTGGCCCGAAGAAATGACTGTATAAAGAATTGGTATAGCCTAAAATAGGCTCGTTCTAATGCTGATGCTGCTAGAAAGACATCCACCTAGACAGAGGACGAGGAGGAAAATAAGTTGCTTTATAAAAAGAAAGATTTAATTGAGACCGGGGTCGGGGTGTGTGTCTTTGTTAATTGAACTAACGATCCTTCTCTCTCCGTCCCAGCTGGCGCGACCATCGCAGTGATGGTGGAGATGTTCAACCAGACCTTCCGCCCCTCGGCCTTCATCCTTGTGGGGGTCATTAATTGGGCCGGACTCTTCCTCCTGGGGATGGGGTTCCCCTTCGTGGTGGTAAGAGCGCTCGGGCGTCAGACGCGGACTCTGGGAGAAGGCTGGGCGTGTGTGTGAGAGAGAGAGAGTCACACTCTCTCAGCCTCAGAGGGAGCTGGGCTAGGACTCCAGGAGGAGAGCGAGCAACCTGAAGGAGGGCAAGTCACACTCTCTCTGAGCTTTAGAAGTTGGACTGGGGCTCTGGATGACCTCAGGGGGTGAGTCACACACTCTCAGCCTCCGGAGAAGTTGGGACTAGGGTTCTGGGAGACTGGGCAATCTGGGGGGGGGATGTGTGTCACACTCTCTGAGCCTCAAAGGAAGTTCGGACTGTGACAATGGGAGGAGAGTGGGTGACTTGGGGGAGGCAAGTCGCACTCTCTCAACCATAGAAGTTGGGTTTGGATTCTGGGTGACCTTGGGTGGAATGAATCACACACCCTCTCAGCCTCAGAGGAAATTGAACTACAACTTTTGGAGACTGGGTGCCCTTGGGGGCAAGTCACACTCTCTCAGCCTCAGAGGTAGTTGACTAGGACTCTGGGAGGATGCTGGGTGACCTCAGGGGGACATGTGACATTCTCTCAGCCTCGGAGGAGTTTCAGACTAGCTCAGGCTAACTTGGCTGGGGCTGAGTCACACTTTCTCTGCCTCAGAGGAAGTTGGCACTAGGACTCTGGGAGACGACGTGACCTAGGGGAACTGAGTCATACTCTCTCAGCCTCAGAGGAAGTTGACATTACGACTCTGAGGGGCTAGGCAACCTCAGCGGGGGCGTGTCACTCTCTCTCAGCCTCAGAGAAAGTTGGTACTAGGACTCACTCCGGGAGATGACGTGACCTAGGGGAAACGAGTCATACTCATGCCTCAGAGGAAGCTGAGGTTACCACGCTGAGGGGCTAGGCAATCTCAGCGGGGGCGTGTCACACTCTCTCAGCCTCAGAGAGAAGTAATGTTGTCAGAGTTTTTTTAATTTAAATTTTTTACTTCTCTCTTTCTTCCAAAGGAATATCTGGGCCCCTTTTGCTTCCTCATCTTCATGGCCATCTTGGCCGCCTCGGGCGTCTTCATCTATTCCTTCCGGAAACAAAAGGAAAATCCATCCTGGAAATCACGGCCGAATTCAACAAATTAAATTATGGGGGCAAAAAACAAATTTTCTCAGCAGCAGAAAGCAACCATTTCCCCAAAGAGATGGTATTTTGTACCCGACTGTGACTCTCCCTTATACAGGAAATATATATATATATAAAAACATATACACACAAATACATACATATATATATATATATATATATAAAAATGTTTGCTCTGCGGAAAGTGACACCAATTTTCCAATTTCATATATTTATGAAATATATTTTTTCCACATTTCTTTTGCAAGAGAGTTTTTTGTCAGGGGAAAATAACAACAACAATAATAATATCTCCTTGTTTACATTCCTACAGACATAAATAAATCAATAAATATATTTGGCAAAGACCTTTGATCCTGGCCAGCTCTCTTTCTTTCCCCAGTTGTTATTCTGTCTTGAAATGAATAAATAAATACATTTATTTCTTTCTCCCTGTTGAGTTTATAAATACATTTTTTAAAGTAACATTTAAAAAAAGGAAACAGAGGCACAAGAAAGGAATAATGGGGTTTATGTGCAGATGGTAAAAAAAAATCGAACTTTTTAATATTGATTTTTTCAAGGGGTTGGGATTTGGTATAAGGAAAATAGATGCCGGGAAGGGAAAATGTTGCATTTCCAAGATAAATATTTATTTTTGTAACGGAGAGGCGCGGTTACTCTCCTTTGAACCCGTTTTTGGGAGGAGAAAAATGTCCACCTGGCACATTTCCCCTCTTTGGAAACCAATTTTGTCTTCCTGGACTGGGGATGATGGTATTGACGATATCCATTTATGTATTTATTGTATTTATAGGCCGCCTTTCTCCAAGAAATGGGACCCCAGGCGGCTTCGAACAATTAATATGCATTAAAAGCAATTAAAACAGAATAAAAAACATTAAAAGGATATAAAACCATAAAACGGTATTCCAGTTACAACAGTTTATAAATAAGGCTACCCAGCCCATATTATTACTTATAATAATTGTTATTGTTTTAGTGGAAAGATGGGGATTATGTTGGTCTCAATGAGAGAAATCAAATCCCTCCAGAATGTTTTTGGGGAATTGCAAACCAGATGTCCTGATCCGGCGGGATGATGGACTTCACAATCCTAACACCTACTTTTCAATGCGTGAAGGTGTTGTTGTTATTGTTTCCCCTTTTTTCCAGCTGCCTAGATAAAAAGCATCCCATTTGTAAACGGCAGTTTGGAAAACTTAATTGCCTTTTATAACCATCCCGGCCGTGCGCGCCGGCAGCGTCTTCCTCTTTTTTGCAAATTTTGCAAACCCTGCACCGCGCGCGACCGTCTGTCTATCTTTATTTATTCATTTAGCCGCTTGCTCGCTAACTTTGCAAACCTTGAACTTAACCCAGCACCGAGGCTGGTTTTATAAAGCTAACTCTCTCTAATTCACCCACCCAAGGAAGGAAATCCTGCATACAATTTAAAAAAAGAAATGCAAGGCGGGGCGGGAGGCTTGGAGAAGCCCCGAGTTTCCCCGCCCCTGTGACGCGCGCTCACACGTGACGCGGGGACCCGGGAGGGGCGGGCCTCCTCCTCCTCCTCCGGGTCGCCTACGTGCTCGCGGACACACCCGCCTGCGGTCCTTTGCGCGCAGCCTCTCCAAAGCCGCCTTTGCGCATTGCGTTGCGCGCGCGCTCTTCCTCCTCCTCTTCCTCGCGAGGAGACCCGTCGCAGCAGCAGCGCCGCCGCCGCCTCCTCCTGGCCTTCGGCCTTTCTGCCAGCCGCTTCCCAGGCGGTTCCGGGCGCCCCCGACCCTCTCCAAGCGCCGCGCGGAAAAGCGAGCACGATGCCGATGTTCGTGGTCTGCACCAACGTGAGCCGGGAGGCGGTGCCGGAGAACCTGCCCGGGGAGCTCACCCAGCAGCTGGCCAAGGCCACCGGGAAGCCCGCCCAGGTAGGACGGGAAGGGGAAGGGGAAGGGGGCGGGGGCCTTCCTCCCCCCCGCCCACCCACCCCCTCCTCCTCCTCCTCCTCCTCCTCCGGAGGATTCGCGCCTGGCTGGAGGTCCCCTTTGGAGGGCGACGGAGGAGAGAGAGAGAACCAGGACCCCCCCTCTTCCTTCCTTCCTTCCTTCCTTCCTTCCTTCCTTCCTTCTTCCTCTCTCTCTCTCTCTCGTTTGGGGTCTTCCTTCCCTCCCTCCCTCTTCCCGTCTCGTTTCTTCCTTCTGTTAAGCCTCCCTTCTTCTCTACCGTCCATCCTTCTTCCTCCCTCCTGCGTTTTCTTTTTTCCATCTCTCCTTCCTATCTTCCTTCCCCTTTCCTTTTCCTCCTTTCTGTCTCCTCCCATCATTTCTTCCCCCCCATTTCCTCCTTTCTTTACTTCTATTCCTTCCATCTCTCCTTCCTTCCATGTCTCTGTCCTTCCTCCTCTTCCTTCCTTCCATGATTCCTTCCTTCCTTTTCTCCGTCTCTTCCCTTCCTGTGTCTTTTCCTTTCTCCCTTCCTTCCTTCTTCCTTCCAGTTCCTCCCCCTCCCTTTTCCCCCTTTCCTCCTCTTTCTGCCTTCCTTCTCTCCCTCCTTCCTTTTCTCCTTCCCTTCCTATTTCCTGTGTCTTTTCCTCCCTCCCTTCCTTCTTCCATTCCTTCCATCTCTCTTTCCTTCCTCCTCTTCCGTCCTTCTTTTCCTTCTTTCCTTTCTTCCTGTTGGGAACTGAGAGTTACCCACAGTTGTTAGTCTTGTGGGAACTCTATAGAAAACTAAAACTACTAATAATTATACAAATATACAAAGGCAGGGGGAGTCCACCTGGCATCAACTGCAATAAAATAATATATAAAATGATATATGCACAACCCTACAAAGTTGGCACGCACATATGTATATGCATATATATATTATTTATTTTATTGCAGTTGTTGCCAGCTGGACCCCCCCCCCGTTTGTTTATTTGTATAATTATTATCAGTTTTAGTTTTAGATATATTTTTATATATATAAAAATAAATAAAATGACATTTTTCGTCTTGCACAACAACCCTGCAAAGTTGACACGCATGCATGCATATATATATATATGCGCATGCCAACTTTGCAGGGTTGTTGTGTGAGACGAAAAATGTCATTTATTTTATTTATTTTTATATATTTACACACATATATATGTGTATATATATAATATTTGTATAATTCTTAGCAGTTTTTGTTTATATATTTAGTGAATACTGTATCTCTAACTCTGTATCAACAGAGCTGCAGAAGAAAAACTTTTGCCCGATTTCAGGGCTGTTTCTTAGCAGCAGATTCCAAAATTTAAGAACATTTACTAACAAACTTTTTAGAATGAGCAAAACGTGATACTAATTAAAATATTCCGGAAAACAGTGCCCTTGTTTGTAAAACTCACCCACTTATAAAGTGGAGAGGCTTCCTCAGGAGAGGCGAGGTAATTCCTTAGTGGGGAGCGGTTGGCAGTTTTCTGTCCCCATAAGGAATTGGCTTAATTAGGGATATTCATTATCGTGGGAGGGGTGTGGCCTTCTTAAGCTGAGCCAATCGCAGAGGCGGAGCGGGAGGTTTGGATGCCACAGCCAATAATTTTAAACATTTTAAATAACAGAGGAACTGTTGAGAGGCCAGAAAACAAGTTAGCCAGGGATTTGGGGCAGAGCAAATAATGTTATTTTTGTAAAATTTTTCTTTCCTTCCTCCTGGCATTTTCTTCCTCCCTAATTTTTTGCCCCCATTTAAATTTTTATTTTTTGCAGTACATTGCGGTGCACATCCTCCCGGGGCAGCTGATGTCCTTCGGGGGTCCGCGGACCCCTGCGCCCTCTGCAGCCTCCACAGCATTGGGAAGATCGGAGGCCAGCAGAACAAGGCCTACACCAAGCTCCTCTGCGAGACCCTCACCAAGCACCTCCACGTCCCCCCGGACAGGTGGGAAATGGGGGGTCACTGCACCCCTAAAGGGGAGGGGGCCGAGGGGCCGTCACTCACTGCGGCTCCAGCAATGAAATCAAAATAAAATAAAATTTCTTGTCTGGCACAACGACCCTGCAGAGTTGCCTCTGGCTTATGGCCGCCATAAGGTGAACCTGTCGTGAGGCTGAGAGAGTGTTCCTGATTTGTAGCCCCCTGTTACGGGGTTTCATGGGGCTGAGAGGGTGTTCCTGGTTTGTAGCCATCCCATTATGGGTTTCATGGGGCTGAGAGAGTGTTCCTGATTTATAGCCATCCCATTATGGGTTTCATGGGGCTGAGAGGGTGTTCCTGATTTATAGCCATCCCATTATGGGTTTCATGGGGCTGAGAGAGTGTTCCTGATTTGTAGCCCCCCTATTACGGGGTTTCATGGGGCTGAGAGGGTGTTCCTGGTTTGTAGCCACCCTATTACGGGGTTTCATGGGGCTGAGAGGGTGTTCCTGATTTATAGCCATCCCATTATGGGGTTTCATGGGGCTGAGAGGGTGTTCCTGATTTATAGCCGCCCTAATATGGATTTTATGGGGCTGAGAGGGTGTTCCTGATTTATAGCCATCCCATTATGGGTTTCATGGGGCTGAGAGAGTGTTCCTGATTTGTAGCCCCCCCTATTACGGGGTTTCATGGGGCTGAGAGGGTGTTCCTGGTTTGTAGCCACCCTATTACGGGGTTTCATGGGGCTGAGAGGGTGTTCCTGATTTATAGCCATCCCATTATGGGGTTTCATGGGGCTGAGAGGGTGTTCCTGATTTATAGCCGCCCTAATATGGATTTTATGGGGCTGAGAGGGTGTTCCTGATTTATAGCCACCTTATTACGGGGTGTTATGGGGCTGAGAGGGTGTTCGTGATTTATGGGAACCATAAGGTGAACCTATCATGGGGTTTTATGGGGCTGAGAGTGTGTGACGATCTATTTTTCCTCTGCAGGGTCTACATCAATTACTACGACATGAACGCTGCCAACGTCGGCTGGAACGGCTCCACCTTCGCCTGAGCCGGGCCCCAAAATGGGGGGATCTTGCTCTTCCTCCTCCTCTTCTTGCTGCTGAGTTCTGAGTTCCAGAGACCACGTTCCGCGTCTGTCGCACCCGCCTCCCGTCTCCAGCGATGGCGGCCTTCTTCATTCGTCACTTGCTGTCTGTCACGGTTCCTCTGTTTAGGGAAATAAAAACTTAGAAAGGGACTCCTTGTGTGTTTCTGTCTTTCTTTTTGGGTTGCAAGGGGGAGCGATTCGCACTCAGAGCCTCGAGGTGGGATTTTGTTTATAAAAAGACTCCAACTCTATAATTTAAAATATATATATGTATGTATATATATATTTATATATTGGGTTTCTCTTTCAACTGGTATGATTCGCACTTGGACCGGGAGTGTGAGACTTTTGTTTTAAATATTTTTATTGGAAATTTCAAACTACCCTTTGTTTGAAATTTGTTTGAAAACAAAAAAAAGGAAAATACAAGCAAAAGAAGAAGGAATTTTTTAAATTTATTAATTTGTTTTAAATAGTTTTGTTAACACGTTTAAAAATATATATACGTTGTATGAATATACAGAGAAAAGGCAGGGGAGCGGCCTTGTCCTGCTCCCTCCCATAATGCGCAGTGGCACTTCATTTGCATATCCACGCCTTTTCAGCGGCGATTCTGGTTGGCTGCATTGTCCTCGCTTGGAGGGGAACTGGAGCCTCGTTGCTAGGGGCGACAAGGTGGCGGCCGGCCCCGCCCAGCCGGGCCCACGTGCGTGGGCGGGCGTGCGGCTGACGTCAACGTAAATCGCCGGGAGGTCCTCGCGTGGCGAAAGTACCCCCCCAAGGAGGGCTGTCTTTGCGACTGCCTGAGTTCCGTTCCAGCATGGCTCTTTTTCTCGTTCCCAGGTGAGCAGCGGGGCGGAGAATTATTTCTTTTCCTTCGATGTAGTTTATTTTTTTAAATAAATAGTGATCACAGAACCCGGGAAACCAACTTCCTTTGGACTATAACTCCCAGCAGGCGGAGTGGGGGATTTTGGGAGTTATAGTCCTCAAAGGGCAACTGAGTGAGCTGTGGCAACTAATTAAGCAAATCTAGGAGAGATAAAAGTTACTTTCTACTAAAGAGGAACTAAAAATCTCAGAATCCTCCCCCCCGAGTGGCTAATAGATATTCTGGGAAATGCAAACCGAAAAAGTAACTTTTCCAAGCACTAGGATTGGCCCACTTCTCAGGATTGCGGGATTATGGGAGTTATAGTCTAAAAAGCAATTTTTGGTTCTAAGGAAAGCAGAGCAAGGTGGAAAAGTTAATCTTGAGCGGGGAAACTACAAATCCCAATTATAGCAATTATGGGAGTTATAATTTGGGGGGGAGTAATTTTTCCAAGCTCTGGGGTTGGCCCATCTTGTAGGCTGGGGGATTATGGGAATTGTAGTCCTCCAAAAAGGCAGGTGTTTTGAAATGTTGCAATTAAAATTACATTAGAATGGGGACTGCATGTCCCAGAATCCACACCCCAGCTCGCCTTGCTCAGGATTCTGGGAAGTGTAGTGCAAAAAAAGAAACTCACCCTTTTGCAAGAGAGATAAAGCAAATTAAAATCTATTTAAAAGCGGATTTAGATAAAAATCAGTGGATTTCTGGGGCTGAGAGTGTGTGACCTACCCTAGGAAATTAATTTTAAAATAAATTTCCTTTAAAAATTTGTCTTCTTTTTTTAAGGCTGTTTGCTTCATTTTTTTCTTGCTGCCTCCCCAGGTATGTCGGCGATGGAGAAAAAGAGGGAAATGACCCAGAAACTGAGTCTCAGGTTTTGCTGCAGCGTTTGCAAGAACGGGCCAAAAGCCGGGAACTAAAGAAAGCGCAAGAGGATCTCGCCGTTTCTCCAAAACCCAGCCGTCAGGAAGACATTTTGCAGTCGGAGGACGAAAGCGGATCAAAGGTGGCGTCCGGAAAGAGAAACCTGAGGCGAGAGAGCGACAGATCCCCTTTGCACAAAGTTTGCAAAAAGAGTAAGAAGAAGGGGAAAAAGGGTCAGGATGAAAATTTAGGAGAGACGGACAGAGGTGAGGTTGGCTCAGGTAAGCCCTAATTTTTCAAAAAAATTAAAATAACAAACTTATCATTAATTTTTTTGGACACATTTCTTTATGATGAGTTGACATGGTACAATAAAAGATATAATTCCTAACCGGTTTTCTTCCTAATATGACTTTTAATATGTTGAATTACTTCTATGTCATAAATTAACCTAGAAGACGATGAAGTAGATACAAAAGAAGCAGAAGAAACCAGAAATGACAATGAGGTGTTGTCCGTGCCGGCATTAAGTCTGAATGCAACACCCCTTCCTCCTCCTTCCAGCTTGGTCGTTCTTGGTCATTGCAGCCAGAAGACAGCGCGGAAGGTAATTTAATTTAATGGCGCTTTTCACACTCAGTTCCCTACCCAATTTGGCAAAATAGAAGTACACTGGGGTATTATTATTATTATTATTATTGTTATTATATGGTTATTACACTTAGTTATATCCTACCCTATCTTGGGAAAAATAATATATAGTTTACAATACCAGTAAATTTCAGTGGTTTAAAACAGTTAGCAGCAATTAGAATAAATTAGAAAGTTAAAAACAGTTCGATGCAAAACAAATTTAATTATCCTCAATTTAATTTCAGGATTTT
>CAOLHI010007949.1:0-11277 GCA_948474755.1 Ctenosaura bakeri
AATAAAACATATAAAAAAAAACATTCAAAGTGATGTTGAAGAACCCAGCATGGTTATATCAAGCTCCCCCAACTTTTGGGCTGAGTAAGTTTACCACTCTTCGTGCTGCTTGGGGAAGCCAGGGTATGATAGTGTGGGTACACCAATAGGATCAGATGTGCTTTGCATAAGCAACAAAAAGCCCCATCTTCTAAAACAAAACTGTGCAGAGAGGCAATTAGCTGAACCAGAGGAACCTCATTTATTCCCTTTTTAATTTTTTTAAATGTAAAAGGGAGAGCTGCTGTTTGAAAGAAAAGGGGGGGGAAATGGTTGAAATTTTTAAAAAAAATCTAAAATTTACACCTCCTAAGGCCAACTGCAAAAAAAATACCCCCCTGAACCAAAAATTCATATATGTGCAAGGTTTCAAATAATCTGGGAGAAATGACAAACTTTACAAAAATTTGTAATTTTACATATGCAAATGGAAACAAAAATGTATACAATTGAAAAATATACACAAACATTTTAGTCAGTGGGGAAGTGATTCCATACCAGTATGTAAGAGAAAAAAGGTATGTAAATTTCAAAGAGGAAGTGGAGAAAAACCCCAAAATTTTAAAATAACTTTGAGAAAAAAGATGGTGAAAATGTAGGTGGAATTTGGAGAATGAAGTTGAAAGTGAGGCGGGGGTTTTTTTTTTTTTTTTGGTATTGTCCTTTTTTGAAGGTAGAGAACATATTTGAAACTGAATTGAATGGAATAATAGAAAGAAAAGTTAGGGCAAAAAATGGCCATAGTTTAAGCACCCCAAAGAAAATAAAGAGGAAAAGTTACCAAGGGGGGTTTTGGGGAATTATGGGAGTTTTAGGTTTGATTATTTTCAATGTTTCATTATCTGAAATTTTGGTTTTGGGGGGATATTTCATTTGGGGTCCAAATTCTTTTTTTTGAGGAAGGAATCCCCATAATTTTACTACCACTACCCATAGCTGCACCTCTACTTAGTTCACTGTGAACATTTTATCCCTCATTCCTGCCTCCAGTCAAAAAACCCCATTTGGCAAAAGACGGGCCTGGCAAGAGCAAACAATTATCTTTCAGCACTTGGCACTCTTCTCCACTGTCACCCCCCTTTGGACCGTTGTTAGAAAAAAAAACCTGGGTTTTAGGAGCTGTAATATTAGTTTCTCACAATACCCAAGGGCACTGTAAAAAGAGCATTATGGGAAAAAAAAATGTGACACTGTATGAACAGTATTATGAGAAACAAAAATAATGACCCTTGCCCTCTGTTTAATGATACTCCCCGGGTGAGATGACCCCCCAATATAGCAAAAGCAAAATAAAATAAACATGGTAAAGAATATGGAATGGTGCTATTAGAGAACTGGGAAGTCATATTTTCATTTTAAGCACAATGTAAGAAATTTTTAGAATCAAGGTGAGGTTTATTAAGGTTAAGAAAAACAGCTTGAAAAAAAAATAAGTTTTTGGACCAGAACCCCCCTAGCTAGCATAGCCCCTTAAAGAAAAACAGGGCCGGGGAAAACGTTCATATGATGTCATTGTGGCCCCTGTCCTTCCCCGCCCCCGGGCCCGTGCAATCATGGAGTAAATCATTGATGGGTTTTCCTCATAGTATTTCCCCAAATCATGCCAACATCCCCACACTTACTGGTGTGCAGAGGATCCAGAAGAAAATGGCGGGCCTTCCTTCCCCACACAGCCTGGGAAAGTACCTGGCTGCACTGGGGCAGGGGAAGCAGACCCTTTTTCCTGGATGGCAGAGGCACCGGGTTGGGGGGAACCCCCCCCATAATGCTCCCCTCAGGGAGGCCCTGGGTCCCCACAGGCGCTGCCAGGATAAGGTAGGGTGCAGAAAGGGCTATAGTCACTGGCTAAGTTTGGTAGGTAATTCTGGGTGCCATAGTCCAAAAAAGGTAATTTTTTTGAGCTCTTACAAAGATTTCTAATGTTTGTAGCATTAGACCCAAAATTTGGGGTCTTCTTCACAAAATTTGGCCACCCTTTTTTAAAACTAGAAAACATTCTGAAACTGAATTGAAACACTAAATCCCTGCTGTAAAGAAAAAATTTTAAAGTTAGCTTTGTTTTCACTTTATTCTTCGGTTTGTTGGCTCAATGCCCTTTAAATTTTTTTCTCCACATAAACATGGGGGAAATTCAAAGCAGGGTTATGATTACCTTTTTGAAAATCAAAGTCCCGGGCCCACACTCAAAGTAGATAGATAAAGTGATTATTTAAAAACTTTAAAGGTATGTGAAGCTTGGGACATGGGAAAAAATAATGTGATCAATGACTTTTGAAAAAAAAATTCAAACACTACTTCTGCTACACCTGAGAAGCAAGACCAGGCAACTGGATAACACAACTCCAATTAGCCTTTTTTGGGGAAGACTAAGCCCCCCAAAATAGAAGTTAAGGGTTTCATTTCATTTTATTTTTTTTTTATTTTTTATCTCATTAGTAAACCAAAGCACAGGAAATCTACAGGCCCCCGGAAAAAGTTCCAATAGTTTTCTATAAAACTTTTTACATAGTACCACAGATCCAAGGTATATAAATTAGCTTTTTTTGTGCTTTTTTTTAAAAATTAAAGGGCTTTTCTGGAGTCTTATCCTTATCAAAAGACTCAAACAATAGCTTTTTCCAAAATTTTTTCATTTCATGGTAAGTATTTTATTTTATCTGTCAATCTTATTGTCAGAGTTATTTCTCAAAAAAATTTAAAAATGCTAATTTTTTTTTTTAGATGTAACAAATAAACTAGGAGTAAATCCCACTGAAATAATTAGGGTTTTCTTCTAAATTGAAGTAGGTAGGAAATTTAAATGCTAAAATTACAGCCTTATAAAAAAAGTATAAAAAAGTCCCGCATAATTAAATTGCTTCTAAAAAAATTTGGGGAAAAATAATCTTTGTTTGCTGCTTAGCGAAAAATGAAGAAATATTTGGGGAAATCCTCTATGAACAGTGTTGTTTTTGCTGTATGCCTTAAGTGTTTTTTGACTTACAGAGGCCCTAAGGTAACCCCATCACAGAGGTTTTCTTAGAACATTTGTTGGGGGGTTTTCTTTTGCCCCCCTGAAGCCAAGAAAATGTGTTTTTTCCAAGGTCACCAGTTGGGTTTCCATTCCCTAGGGAATTTAAACCCTGGTTTTTCATTTGGGAAAATTCAAATAGTAAAATGATGGCTCAATTGGAGAAGTGTTCCCCCATAAAGAGTGCCCCCCTGAGAGGACCTTCTCTTTTAGTACACTTCCCCTTTTCTCCTCACAATATAAGAGTACTCAAAGGAATTCCCCTTGCCCGAAAGGGGATCTTTAAAACAAATATTCATCTTTTGTTAAAAATTCCCCAAGGAGGATAGTCCCAAATTTAACTTAAAATATTTTGGGTTGTACTTGTGTTTTTATATATATTCCCTAAACTGCAAACCCCAAGTTCCCTAGGATTTGAAAAATGGAAAAAGTGCTATGACAGTCTAGTGCTGAAATGGTTTTGATAAAAGGGCCCTTTTTCAAGTCTTTTCAAACTCAAGGCTGTGGCTTCTTTTTTGAAAACTATTCCTTTTCTTTCTTTTTCCTTTTCCCTCTACTTTTTCAATGTATCATTGTTTTTCACCCAAAATCATGTCTTTTCAATGATATATCTGAAGTACAACATCCCCCATTTAATAGTCTTTTACTTCTAGGGAAAATTCAGGGTTGATTTTCTCTAAGACCCATTTATTTGTCTTTTTGGCAGTCCCGGTATCTGCAAAACCCCCTCCACTATCACATTTCAAAAACTTTTTTGTTGGGGCTTTTTTTACCCGTTCGGTTTTTCCCGGCCCCCTACACAGAAATTGGAAAAACAATGGCCCTAAAAAATCCTGACTGTGATATTCAAAGATAAATCTTTTCACTTAAGAATCATTTCTAGTTCCACCATAGCACATTTCCAAGTCCTGGGCCTTTTTCACATGGCATTTTCCATGCCCAAAGGGGGCCCCAAAATTTGTGCAAATTTGGGGGGAGTTCCACACGACACACTCACATTTGCACGATGTCCAGGGCCTGGCAGGCACCGCTCACACATTTTTTCATGTTTGGCTTTAAGCCAAAAATGGTGCACCCCATCGCTCTGGGGGCATTTCCCCTGGGGCAAAGCCTGGGACCCGGGCCTCTCATTTTCCTTTCCCGGGTTTCAGGGAAAGGAAAAGGGGGGGGCTCTCATGCAAGCAGGGAGCTCTCCAAATTGAAGGACCCTGGACATGAGAGCCTCTCTCCAGAGAAATACACAAGCACCGCACCCCAGTGGAAAAAAAGGTGGGGAAATTTTGGAAAGGGTCCTGCTTTTTCTTTTGATTTCTTGACTGCAGTCCTCATTTTGATTAATGACTGACTGAAGTACAGGAAATCTTTTAGCATTTCAGTATCTTTATTGTCCACTTTAAAGTTATATAAAACAACTATTGACGGGCGGGGTGGGAAGTAATTGGGATTGGAAATTTGAAATTTTGGGAGACTAGGGTTCAAAACCTAGTTCTCTGCCATAGAAACTCACTGGGTGCCCTTGGGTGAGCCACTTTTCTAGCCTCAAAGGAAGGCAAACCCACTCTGAACAAATCTTGCCAAAAAAACCCTGAGATAAGTTTGCCTTAAGTGTAAATTAGAATTGACTTGAAAGCACATAATATAAAACACAAATCATCTGTGATCATTATTTTTGTTTTCTTCCCCCAATTTTCACATTCAGCATACAAGTCAAACAGATGATATGATACATTTAGCATACAAGTCAAACAGAAAAAATCCAGCCTTGTTTGACCCCCAGCCAATTAGAAACCACTCCATTTTTTCTTTCTCTCTAATTGTAACCTCTTGTCCAGTACTTATCTTTTAGGAGAATCAAATATTGTGGTCAATAAGTAGAGTTTTTAAAACTAAACATGTGGAGAATGAAGCATCAGGAATCCTTTTGGGAATTTGTAAGCAAAATCACCTTAACATTTCCTTCTGGTTGATGTTATCAATAAAAAAAAAAGTTTTTTGCAATGAACAGTAATGGTTTGGGCTTTTTATTCTTTTATTCTCTCTGGCATGTTCTCATGTGGATTCTGTCCATCACTTTTTTTTTAACATCTCCAGGAACTTTTTCCTACTTCTCCCATCTTACAATCTTAAATGATTGTTAACTGGAAGAAATTTTTTTCTAAAATTTTCATTAGAATTTAGCTGTAGTTCTCCAGAATACCTTCTATTCCATTTGACTAAAGCTAAAATACCCGTTGTTGCAAATCCTCTACTTTCTTTCAAAATGTCAATATTTTGAGACAAACCCAAAAGGGCCCGCACTGCCTATATCAAGCTGGCTTTCATTAAAAATAACTGGTTTTAGCACAAAATACAAATGTGCCTTGAATCTAGTTCATCCATAATAAACCCCCTCATGCACTAAAAGCACATGTAAAAAGGGGGGCCCACACAGTGTCTATAGCCCCCTAAAATTTGGGGGAAGGTTTTCCCCATCCAAGGGGGAACCTTAACTCAATCAGAGTTTGACTTTGCATGGTGGAAAACCAACTCCCTAGTCAGCAGACCTTTAACAAGTTTAAGAGTATATGTGCTCCCATTTTTTTCCTACCCTTTGTTTTTCTCCCTGGGGGGAATTCAAAGTGCCTTACAAATTTAAAAAAAGCATAATTAGAAACTGTAATATACAAAAGTTAAAGAAAACAGATTAAACAGCTTTATGATTAAAAAAATGAAAAAATACATTAAAAACAGCATAAAAAAAAAATTAAATAGCAAGAAAAATAACCAGCACCATTCTATATACAAATTACATATTAAGCACCTGCTGGAATAGGAATTTCTTTAACTGTTTCCTGGGGGTAGGCAGGGGGGGGCCATTGTTTTGGGCAGGGAGTTCCAGAGCCTGGGAGCAGCCCGGGAAATTCCCCCCGTGTTCCACCAAAGGGCCCTGAGAGTGGTGGGGCAGGGGGGAAGGGGGCCTCCAGCAGATCTCAATCCCCAGGCCTGTCCTTTGGGGATGATACGATCGTTCAAATAACCTCAGAAGTTTTTTTCCCATTCTTTTTACAGGGACATGTTTCTAGGCCAGCATGCATAGGATTACAGATTTTTTGGAAGACATACTTTTTGTTAATCGTTTTTGATGATAATACTAAAAATGGAAAAACTTTGACCCCAAAAATATTTTTCCCGGGTTTTGGGGCAAAGTTTTTCCCCGAGGCACCTTGAGAAAAGCTCAGGGAAATTTAAACTGGCATACACTACAAAAGAAAGTCTCTTGGATATTCAGCTTTGTGTGAGTCCCCTGAGTTGAGTTTGGAATCATTTCTGGCATCCCAAGTCTCATATCAAAAAAAAAAATTGGGACCCAAAATTTTTTACTTATTTATAAAAAAAGGTAGGAAAGAAAAGAGAAATTGAATTGTACTATAAAAAATGACTCCAATATCACAATTTTATGGCTTAAGGTAATAGGTTGAACAATGATAACAAAATTGAAAACATGATTGCTTTACCTGTAAATAGAGCTAGACGGGATGCAATCATTTTTGTAATTCTGCTTTTATTACTCAACCCATTAACTTAAAAAATGAAGGAGAGCATAAGTTTCCACAAGCCTTTGCCCAAAGACACAAGCAAGCCTGCTATTTTCAGTAATCTGAATCGTCAAAGCAAAGATTCTTTAAAATCAGAATACGGGCTTTTTGTGACGTTCTAATGCAGCCACCAACTGTTTTTCAGCTTTGTCGGGGGAAAAATTCCTTTAAAGACTACAAAATTGTATTTTGGCAAAAACAGTATTATCATAATCACATATCGCTGAGGCAAGTCTACCCCATGCATCGCCAAGGACACATGGATTTTTAAGAAAAATGCTCCTCTAATAACAGTATGGCATCTGAAAAAAAATATTTCTGCCTACCACACAAGCACATTATGCTCAACAGGGGAAAAGAGAATAAACAAAAAAAGGCCTGAAAACAATACAAAGTGAGCGGGTTTTATTATCTTGTCAGCAATTTTTCCCAAAATAAACATCAGTGTTTAAAGACCCCCTAAAAAAAATTCCCCTACTGGAACCCTACCCTTTTTTCCCCAGTGTGGTAAAACCAAAATGCTTATAGGAGGCCCATAAGCACAATAGCCTTGTTATTTTGGGGCTCCCCACCAATTTAGGTGGGTCTTTGGTGGGCAATTTCTAATCTACACACTATTTTCTCTCTAAGACCTCACTGCAGTCCCCCGCCCTCCCCCAAAAAAACCACAGCTGGGAAGGACAGACTCCTTTTTGGGGGGCCCCAAGGGGTGGGGGTATGACACCTTGTTCCAAAGGGGAAATAATTTCTTTCAGGAGAGTTAATTCTCCTTTTTCTTTTGATTTTTTTTCTGGTAAACAGCATTGGGGTCTGAGAGGAGCTCACAAAAAAAGGGCGGGGACTTTATTGCACGGGATATGTGTCTGACTTCTTCTGTAAGTAACTTTGATAGCTAGAGGGGGTGTACAAAACTGACAGATAGCACACACACACACACATTATTGTTATTTTGGCCATGGCACCCTCAGTGGGGCCCCCCAGATCCCCTTTCGATATCATTTAATTTGGACTTAGCTGGCCCTGGTTAGTGATTACCTCACTTCACGTGTTCGCAAAGTTCTGGGGATCCCGGGAAAGAAAAAGCGGCCGTTAAAAGGTATGCATTCCATTTCTCTTTGTAGCCAGCACCCAAACTCCCCCAAAGTTTTGGGGAAATTTCCCCCCCACAGACTCCTCAATGGCCCCCTTTGGCAAACAAACTCTTGTGAGTTGGGCCAAATTTTCGGCCAAAGGTATTTTTTTCTACATGAAAACCCACCGAGAAACCTAACCTCACCAAATCCTTTTTTTCCACACCAAAATTTTTGTTCCCTTTGGGACTGCCATAGCCGAAAGGAAAAAAATTTCCCTAAAAATACCCCTCATTTTTAACCGATCCTCAAATCCCCTTAAAAGCCCACCCCGGCCCTCCCGGTTGGTGTGTTTAAAGGACTCCCCTCGGGTTACTTTTTTGAATCCCCAAACCCCCCGGGAAACCCAAACAGGGTTATTGCCTCTCCCTGCAACTCTTTTCCTTTTCTAAGTTAGTTGGGTCTATGTTTGTCTTCTGTGTTTTGTTCTTAATAAAGAATTGTTATTGTTTGGAAACACCTTGTTTAGTCACTCTCTAACCTGACGCTGTGAAAAGGGGGGTTTTGCTTTGGGTTTCCCCCGCCTCCGCTAGCAAAACAGTGCTCTAAATCTAATTTCCCCCAAAATTTTGGGATTTCTAATTGGCAAAGGTTAAAAATGCCCCCCGAAAAAGGTTTTTTAAGGTAACATTATGGACAAATTTGCTATTTATTGTTTTTTTGTTTTATGCTATAGGTAGTTTCGACTTATAGCAAAATTTGATTAGAATTTTAAGAACCCCTTTTTGTCAACATCCCCCCTAAGTTTTTCAAACTGGGCTGTAGCTTCCTTGACTGAGTCAAACCATTTCAACACAGTCTTCTTTTTTTATTGCCTTCAGCCTTACCCAGCATTACTATTTTTTTTCCAATGACACATGTTATCTCATGTTTTTAAAGTGTGCAGCTGCAGCCGGGTTCTATTTGGAAAATTCAGGCTTGATTTGCTCTTAAACCATTTATTTCTGTCTTTGGCAGTAATAAAATTTTGAGGGAGAACGAAGACACAAATTACAAAACCCCCCCAGCAAAACAGCCAAAGGCAGAGGGGTTATTTTGGGAACCAAAATTGATTAAATAAATTTTTTTGTTTTTTAAAACCCTTTGTTGACTGTTGCCAGTTAAAAAATTTCCCCCCCGGGGTTTCTGGACAATTGCTGGTGAAGTATTAACCATATGCTTTTAAGTACCAATCACCGTTTTCATAGCTTGTCCATTTAAACACAAACATACATGGGGGGGGGGAGGGAGGAAAGAAATTATTTGTGCCATTTTTAATTAAGATGCACTTTTTTAGCTAAAAGGATATTCCCAGATAAAGTTTATTCCTTCTCATTTCTTCGGGAAACTGGGTTAAAGCACATTTAATCAACCCAAAGGGTTTTTGTGGTTATGTATTTTTGAAAAAATTTAAAGGGAATTTTAAGAAACAAATAAATATAATAAAAAGGGAGGGGGTTAAAATTAAGTAAAAAAAATTGTTTAACTCCCATCTTAGGGACAATAGGTTTAAATAAGAATGAAAGCTATGTAAAAAAAAACACATTTTAAAAGCTGCTATGCTGTGATCACTTTAGGGGGGAAAAAAAAATCAATGTGGAATGAGTTTTATTTTTAAAAAAAAAGAAGCTATATTATTTGACTTTTTTTAGCAAAAGAAGGTTAAAAATTAGTGGACAATATAGTAAAGAATCATGGGGTGATGACTGGAAAATGGTGGTTGAGAAAAATAAAAAAAAAAAAGGGGTATGAAGATGTAATAACTTTAAATTTTGGCTTTCCCACATCTCTGAAAAAACTTTTTTTATACAAATGTGATCTAGATCCTCTGACAGCTGTTTTTTGGGGGGTGAAGGGGTTGGGGGGGTTGAAAAAGTAATTGTTGTTATACAAAAAAAAACCTTGTAATAACACTTAATTAATTTTATAGTAATGTATACTAAGTGTGTGGGTCATAATAAAAGGGAAAAAAAAAGGGGAAAAAAAAATAGCAATATCCACCCCCCCCCAAAAAAAAAAAAAAATAATCAAGTCTACTTGCTTCTGGGTAAAAAAGTTAAATGGGTAAACCCTGGCATATCAACAACCGGGAGGGAAAGAAAACCCTAAATAAGTAAATACATAACACACCCCCCCGATGGTCTTTGCAAGTTGAAATAGATCAATCACTATTTTTTGGGCCTATAAGATGCCCCCCAATTTATACATTGGCTCATACTTTTTCCCCGGCATATAAGACTTTCCAGTCTTTAAGATCACCTTTTTTTTAAAAACACTAGGAAAAAAAGTGAGTCTTAAGCCCCGGGCAAATTCGTAATTTTTGCAGACTGCAGTAAGGTGGTGCTGCCCCCAGCTGAGGTGATAATTTGCTCACAACCCTTTCCTCTTGTCTGGTGGTAAGTCACTAAACTAAAACGGGGCCCTTTTCCCCCCCATTTCCTGGGAGAGGGGCCAGGGGAAAACCCAAACTCAGGGCCATGCCTCAAATATGACAAAGCTACTCCTAAATCATACTATGAAGAGTTAGAAGAGACCAAAAGGGGCCCAAACCCAATTTCCAATCTCCCTGCAATGTGGAAATACACAATCAAAGAACTCCCCAAAAGGTGGCCATTCAGCCTCTGTTTAAAAATCTCCAAAAAGGGGACTCCACCACACTCCAAAGCAATGTATCTCACTTTAAAAATGCTCTTACCCCAGAAACACAAAGCTGGAAGTGACCACGAAGGCCATTGGGGTCCCAAACGCCTGTATGCAGGGGAAAGCAATTGGGGGTCCTGACAGATGGCCATCCAGCCTCTGTTTAAAAATCTCCCAAAAAAGGAACATTCCCCCATATTCCAAGGCAGTGTATTAAATTTTAAAAAACAGTAGGAAAAAAATTTTTTAATGTTTGATGGAATTTTTTCCTGAAATTTGAAAAAGGGGTTTTCCATATCTTAGTTTTGGAGGGATAAAAACAAGCTTGTGACATGGCATCCCCAAAATTTAATCATGGCTACCATGTCACCTCTTAATTTCTCTTCTCCAGGGTAAACTCCTTTTTATCCTGATTTTTTGGGGGGCCCGGGAAAAGGGAACCCCAAAGTGCTCACAATGGGTAATGGGAATTACAGAGCACAAGCTAAGCAAAAAACAAGAGGAAGGGCAACCTCAAGTTTGAACCCAATGTCTAAGGGGTAGCCCAAGTCAATGAGCAAACAGAAGTAAAAAAATAATTGTTTCTTTATTTTTAATTTAAAAACCAAAAAGTTAATTTTGCAAACACACTCCCCACAGACCTATTGAAAGAAAGGTAGGAAAGAGGGTTTTTGAGAGGGGTTTTAGCATGGGAAATACTACACCTGTCCCCGGGAAGCCCTGTTTTGGAATAGAAGTGGAGATTCTTAACACGTAGGAACTAAAGGGGGCTTTTGTCGAACGAAGCAACACAAGGCGGGATGGAAGTGGACGATCCCAGCGATCTGAAGAAGCGCTCAAAATAAGGGGTTTTTGGGGGAAAAAATGCCCGTAGCTAGTCCATTCCCAGGGATAACAATGGGTT
>CAOLHI010007952.1:0-10887 GCA_948474755.1 Ctenosaura bakeri
TTTTTTGTTTTTGGGTTTTTATTGTTTGGGGGTTTTTCTTTTTTTCCCCTTTTTTTTTGAAAATTTTTTGGGGGAAAACAAAAATTGTTTCCCCCCTTACCCCCCCCACAACCCACCCCCAAGTTTTCAAAAATTTTTTTTCCCAGGGAACATTTGGCCCTTCCCCCCCTTCCTCAAATCCCCTTCCCACAAACCGGCCTTTTTTTCCCCTTTTCTTTTTTGGGACTTGGGGCCCCCCTTTCCCCTAAAAACACCAATCCTTTTTTCGCCCCTTTTTTTTTTCCCTTGCTACAATTCCCCCCCTGAAAAATTTTTTAAAATTCCCCCTTTTTTTCCCCCGATCCAAATTAAATGCCTTTTTTCAAATTTTTAAATTTTTAAAATTTGCGCCGGGGGCTTTTAAATTTTTCACAAACAGAATTATTGCTTTGCCACTCCGGCCCCTTTAAGGCTCCTCTTATCAAAGACATTGATGGTGCGACACCTAATTAAATGGGCCCTTTCAATTTTAATTTTAGAGGCCTTCTTTGGAAAACCAAATCTGGTTTTATTTTTTAAAATTTAATAAAACTATATCTGAAAACTCTGGTGGAACCCCGCCCCTTTCCTCCCCTTTGGGGAACAAAAAAGGCCCCTTTTTACCATTTTTGTAATATTTTTCCCATTAAAACAAATTTTGGCCGGTTTTCTTAGATCTCCAAACCCTTTCCCTTTTCTGTAAAACTCCCAAGCATGGAGACATGCTTTAAAGGTTTTAAATTTTCCCCCCTTTTCCCAAATTATCCCTTTATAATTACTTTCTATTTGCCCCCCTCTGGGGCCGAGTAAATCTTAATTCCCCAAATTTTTTCCCAAGCCCCACCAGAAAAGGCCTTACAAACCTAAGGGAATTTAAGAAAAATTCCTGTTTTCAGATTACCCGGGTGCGGTTAAAACAAAGAATTTAAAAAATAATAATTTTGGGAGGGAAGAAGGTTTTAAATTTTTACTTAAAAGGCTCAAAATTCCGTTGAAGGTTTTTTTTTAAAAATTTTAAAAAAAATGTGGCTGAGTCTATGGGGTTTTCTTTTACTAATTTTTTGGGGTTTTTTAAGTTTTTTTTAAAAGAAATAAGTTTAAAAACAAGTTAAAAAAACCATTTAAAAAAAAGGGGGAGGGTTCCGCCCAAAGGGGCCCCCCTTCCCCCCCCCAGGTGGTTTCCTCTCCCCCTTCTTCCCCTGTGCCCCTTTCCCCCCCTTCCCCCTCCCCCCCGGGGAGGGGGAGGGGGGGGGAGAACCCCCTCCCGGGGGCCCCGGGTCCTCCCCCCCGGGTCTACGAAGGGGAGGGAGAAGGGGTTTTTTTGGGGACAGGCGGAAAGAGGAGGGGGAGAAACCAACCGGGGGGGGGGGGGGGCCCGGGGGTTTCCTTTTTTACCCCCTTTCTTTTTCATGTTAATTTTCTTATTTTTTTTGGGGCCTATTGTGATTTGGCTTTTTTGAATTTTGGTTTTTGGTACCAATTTACCCCAATAAGGTTCCGTGCAAAAAGTTAGCCTTAATTTTTAATTTTTAAAACCTTTTGTTTTGCATTTTCATTTCCCCCGATTTTGGGTCCCAAAATTTTTGCTTTTAAAGCCGTTTTTTCTTTCCCGGGAATGTTTGGGAAACTGACTTTTCCTTGCGCCTGCGGTTTCGTTTTCTTCCGGGAAACCCCCCGTAGCTCCCCCCACCCGGAAGGTAGGCGGCTCATGCAATTTGTTGATTTAAAGGTTCGGGGGAAAGCAGCCCGTTTTCCCTATTTATGGTTTTAAATAGAAAAAAAGGTGGGAGAAAGCCCGAACCCCCCGTACGGAGATTATGAACCGAATTGGGGTTGGGGGGTTTTTCAAATCTGGGGGTTTTTTTTTCCCAGCTATTTCCAGGAATTTATTGAAAGATGTTCTCATTCCACAAAAAATTTTTTTAAAAAAAATAATAACCAGGACTTTCCTTTTTTTTTGGGTTTTTCTTAGTCAATGCCCTTTTTTCAAATTTGGGGCCCATACCCCGGCCCCACCCCCCTTTTCCCTTTTGGGGCTCCCTTTGCTGTAGCAGATGGTCTTTTCCATGGGAGGGGGGGCTGTAGGCCCTAAAATTTGCAAAAAAAGGGCACAGGTTTAGTTCCCTCCCAGCATTATTATCCTTTTTGACCCCCGGGCCCCCCCCCCCCATTTTTTCCCTTTTCTCTTCTTGCCAACCCCCAGCTATCGGGAAAACCCTTTTCCCCCGGGATATCAAAAAAAGGGGCCCGGGGAATCCTGGTTCCCCCCCCGGGCCCTTTTATTTTTGGGGTAGCCCAAAAGTGGGGGGAGACCTGCGGGAATCTAGAAGATGAGGCAAGTGTTCATTACCCTGGACAATAGTCCCACAGGTTTTCTCCAACAAAATGACAAAGGGGGATTCAAGCTCCAGCCCTTGTGTTTTCCCCGGGTGGGGAACTGGGAAAAGAAAGGGAGGGGAAAAACCGCTTGTTTTGGCGGCAGGAATTTCCCTTTTTCTGAGACCATCAGCTTGGGGGTCTAAAAGGAGACCCCCATTCAGCTTCGCACAGGGCAAGGTCTTCCTCTGGGGGAAAAATTAATCCATGGGACCCCCCTGGGGTCTGAACAGTGCTAAACCATGATGGGAAAACTCCCCCCCTCCCCTTTTGGGAAATCAAGAATGGGTTGCTACTGCTAACCCAAAAAAATTTTATTCTGTAAACATTTAAAAAGCGACCCAAACCTCAAGAATTTTACTTGAAAAAAGGGAAAGGGTTTGGTGAATGTTGGTAAGAACCCCAATAAAAAGAAAATTTCCCCTCTCCTCTGGCCAAAATCAGAGGAACATTTACCATAAAATATATTGAACCCAACAGCCTTCCTTTTTTTTTCCCCCGGCATAAAAAATTTTTTTAAATATATAAATTTTAAAAAGGGGGGAAAAAAAAATTTACCCTATTTGCCACATTCAAAATCGTTTTTTGGCCCGGGAAAACCCATCTTGGAAAGCCCCGCTTTATAGTGCTTGATAGAAAGGTTTTCCGAAGGGGAAAGGGGGCCCAACCCCCAAATTTTGATTGGAAAAACAGTGAGGGAAAGAGATTTTAAGCCACACTTCTAAAAAAAGGGCCAAAACCTCAAAGCCCCCCGGATTTTTGGGAGAGAGAGAGAGAGGCTGTCCTTTTCTGTGGCCCCCGTCCTTTCTTCATCATCTCCCATCCTTTTTTATCCCAGGTGTAAAGGGAAATTTTGGAAAGCCTGCTTCTTCTTTCATCCCAATCCCTTTTTCCAGCCCCCCTTCCCCTTGGTCTTAGACATACTCCCGGGGGATATCTCTTTTTTCCTCCACAACCCCCTTGCGCTGAAACGCAGCCCCCGGCCGGGTTGGGGTGGAGGTAAAGGCCTTCAAGGGGGATGGTTTTGTCTGTTTGGCAACCCCGCCTGACATCAGGGTCTCCTCCCAAGAAGGGTTTTTCCCCTGGAAGGGAGGGGGGGGAGGGAGGGAAAAAGGTGGTGGATTGGACACAGGGCCCCGGTGGGGAACTTTTTTTAAAATCCAACCTTCCCATTTCCCCCCCCCTTTTAACTCACAAATCCACCTTTTCCAGTCCCACAGACCCGCAAGGGGGCCCTTTTTGAGAAGGAAACCCCGGCCTTGTGCACCAGATGACCTGGAGAGAGGATGCCAAAAGAAAGGGGAAACGGGGCAATTTACCCCGCCCGGTGCAGAGAGAGGGCGGTGGGTTTTCCCTTGGTCCCCGCCCAAAAAAAAGGGCCGGGCAGCCCCCCCACCCCCCAGGGGCTCCAGATGGTGCTTTTCTGTGGTTTGGGGGGGGGAAAAAGCATGGTTTTCCCCAAAAAGGTTTATGGTTCAGTGGCAGGTGCCCAAGGGCCACGGCCTTTTTTTTAAAAAGGGCCCTCCCCCTTTTTTTCCCGGAGCCTGAAAGGGGCCAAGACCCCCCCCCTTCCCCATGGCTTCCTCCTTTTTCCCCCCCCAAGGATTGGGGCTTTGAAAAATCAGCATCTAGGGCAGCCACTTTCCCCCCCTTTTTTGCAGTGTGGATCTGGGGTGAAAGACCAAAGTAAAAAACCGGGGTTTCCTTTCAGCCTGGCCTAACCCCCCCGGCCCTCGGTTTGGGGCCCCTTCCCGGGGGGAAATTCCAGGGTTTGGGGAACCCTTGTGAAGCACCTCCTGCGGGGGAAAAAAGTGTCCTCTGCCAAAAGGGTTTCCCTTGGGCCCCAAATGCGGGGTTTTGACCTTCCCCCAACCCTTCCTGCCTTCAAAGAAAAGGGAAGGAAGACACAAAAGGGAAACGAGCCAGACCTGTTTTTGGGGCCCCCTTTCCCCGACCCCCCCCAGAAACCTCCCCACGGCCCAAACCTAGCTATTTAACCTAAACCCAATTTACAGGGGCCAAAGAAAATTCCCTAGGTTTTGGGCTGCCTGGGGGAGGTCGGAGGGAAGGTCCGGGCCAGGGGAAAGGGGGAAAACCTTTTTTGGGCCCTCCAAAGCAGGTCGGGGCTCAGTTTCCCTCTGTGTCTTCCTTTTTTAATTTTGAAGGCGGGAAAGGGGAAGGTCTGGGAGTGGCCGGGGCCCTGCATTGGCCCCTTAAGGGAAGCCTTCTGGCAGAGGACACTTTTTCCCTGCAGGAGGTGCTTCAGGGGGTTTGCCAAGCCCTGGTAAGTGCCCGAAGGGCCCAAGGGGCCAAGAAGGGGCCGGGGGCTTAGGCCGGGCCCTAAGGAAAACCCCGGTTTTGACTTTGGTCTTTCCCCCCAGATCCAGCACTAAAAATTGGGGAGGAATGGTCCATAGGCTAGTCCCGTTTTTTTTCAAAGCTCCATCCTTGGGTAAAGGAAGACGGAAGCCATGTTGTTCGGTAAGGGAGCTGGGGGGTTTCTTGGCCCCTTTCAGGCTCATTCAGGGGGGGAAAAGGGGGCCTTTTTCCCCAAAAAAGGACTTTTGGGCCCTTTTTTGGCACCTCCCCACTGAACCATAAACCTCCTTTGGGGGAAACCATGCTCTTTGGTCCCCCCCCCCACAGAAAAGCACCATCTGGAGTCCTCTTGGGGGGGGCTGCCCGGGCCCCTTTTTCCCTTTCCCGGGGCAGGGAGGGCCAGGGAGCACCAAACCCTCTCTCCCCGGGCCAAATGCCCCGGTATTCCCGTTTCTCTTTGGCATCCTCTCTCCAGGTCATCTGGTGCACAAGGCCGGGGATTCCCTTTTCTAAAAGGCCTTTCTGGTCTGTGGGACTGGTAAAAGGTGGATTTGTGAGTTTAGAAAGCAGGGGGGGAAAGGGGCCAAGGGGTAGAGGTTGGAGTTTGGGAAAAAGATTTTCCCCCTTGGGGGGCTGTGTGCCAATCCACCACCTACTTTCCCTCCCTCCCTCCCTCCCTTCCAGAGGTAAGTTGCCTTCCGTGGAGGAGACCCTGATGTCAGGCCCAGTTAAACAGACAAAAAACCCTCCTCTTTAAGGCCTTTAAACCCCCACCCCAAACCCGGGCCGGGGGGCTGCGTTTTAGCGCAAGTTGAGGGTTTTGGAGGGAAAAAGAGATATCCACCGGAGTATGTCTAAGACCAAGCGGTGAGGAAGGAGGGCTGGGAAAAAGGGGTTTGGGGTGAAAGAAGAAGCAGGCTTTCCAAATTCCTTTACACCTGGGATAGAAAAAATAGGAGATGATGAAAAAAAGGACTGGGGGGGTCCACAGAAAGGGGCAGGCCCCCCCCTCTCTCCTTTTCCAAATCCGGGGGGTTTTAAAGGGTTTGGGCCCTTTTTTTTTAAAATGTGGCTTAGAATCTCTTTGCCCTCAGCGGTTTGCCAATCTAAATTGGGGTTGCCACCTCTTTCCTTTGGAGAGGACCTTCTATCAAGCACTATAAAGCAGGCATGTCCAAATGGGCTTCTCCAGGCTGAGAAGAACTGTGTATTGAATGTGGCAAATGAGGGTGAAGTTTTTTTTTCCTCCCTTTTTTAAAATTTCGGGATCATTTGGAAAAAAATTCATGCCTTGGGTGGGAAAAAGGGAAAGGGTGTTGGTTCAGATGGTCCTTTTCATGGTGGGAATTGCTCCTCTGATTTTGGCCAGAGGAGAGGGAAAATTTTTATTTCATTGGGGTTCTTACCAACATTCACCAAATCCTTCGTATTTTGCAAGTAAAGTACTTGAGGTTTGGGGGCTTTAACTGTTTACAGAGAAGGAATCTTAGGTTAGCAGTAGCAACCCATTCTTGATTTCCCAAAAGGGGAGGACGAGTTTCCGATCATGGTTTAGCACTGTTCAGACCCCAGGAGCTGTGTCCCATGGGGTTAAATTTTTTCCCCAGAGGAAGACCTTGCCCTGTGCGAAGCTGGGAAACAGGGGGTCTCCTTTCAAAACCCCCCAAGCTGATGGTCTAGAAAAGGGAAATTCCTGCCGCGGGAGGGGGAGGAGGGCAACGGCTTCCCATCCCTTTCTTCTCCCAGTTCCCCATTCAGGGAACACACAAGGGCTGGAGCTTGAATCCCCTTAGTCATTTTGTTGGAGAAAACCTGTGGGACTAGTTGTCCAGGGTGACTGAACACTTGCCTCATCTTCTAGATTCAGCAGGGGCTCCCCTACTTTGGGCTACCCAAAAGAATTTAGGCCTGGGAGGGAAAGAGATCTTCAGGATTCCAGGCCCTTGGTTTGATATGCCCGGGGGATTTCCCCCGTTTGCACAGATAGCTGAGGGTGGCAAGAAGAGAAGAGAGAATGGGGGCAAAAGGGAAAAGGCCGGGGGGGGGGGGGGGTTTTCCCTTTTGGTTTAAGTCAACAAGGATAATAATGCTGGCTCCTTCTGTTTCTGCTTGGGTCTCTAAATTTTCTGGCATTTGGCAATCCGTCTCAGATGCTATAGCATCCGCTAAAGCTTCCCACAAACGTTTCGCTGACCGTAAACGGCAGCCTAACCCCTTTTCCCCACCCGGGGGATTTGGTTTCCCCCTTTCTTCTAAGAACTTTTCCTCTCCTTCTCCGTCTAAAAAACTTTCCCCTCGTTTTCTCGGCCCCTTTTCCTGTGAAAAGGGCTATTAATGATGTCTCTTTTGAACTAGATCTCCCTTCTTCCCTCAAGGCTATTCATCCTGTTTTTCATTCCAGTTTGCGGGAAGAGGGCACCTTCGCTACTTCTTCGCCGGCTGATTTTCCTCAACGCCCCGACTGACTTGCTACTGCATTCATATTCTTTTATTTTTTGTCTTTCTACTGTTCCGTGATATTTTCTATATTTTGTGTATCTTTATGTATATTTTTTTTTAAAAAAAGGGGGGGGGCAGGTGGATTCCTCCATGTTTTATTGTTTTAGGATAGCAGTAACTGAGGAAATAGTGATATAGGCTGTTAGCTATTCCCAGGCGCCAACCATTCCTTCTGGCTGGAATTTCAAAGGAACCGTTTGGCATGATGACTTTTCTTCTTTTCCTTTTGGAGAAACTGTCTGTTAAAGTGTAAGGGGGGGGGAACCCCATTTCAGCTTTAACGTCTGAAAACCCCCCTTACTATGTTACAATAAATCTTCTATTAAGTTTGTTGATCCGTGTAAGAGTGAATCTGTTCCTGACAGTAACCCTAACCCTAGCTCTAGCTCTAACCTTAGCTCTATCCCAAACCCCCTAACACTAGCTTTAACCCAAACCTAGCCCAAAACCTAACCCTAACCCTAGACCCAACCCTCACCCTAACTCTAACCGAAACCCTAAGCCTAGCCATAACCCAAACCCAAACCCTAAACCTAGCTCTAACTTTTAGCCCTAACCCTAACCCTAGCCCTAACCCTAACCACAATCCTAAGCCTAGCCCTAGCCCTAACCCTAGCCTTAACACTAACACTAACCGTAGCCCTAGCCCAAACCCCCTTAACCCTAGCTCTAACCTTAGCACTAACCCTAACCCAAATCCTTGCCCGAATCCTAACCCTAGCCCTAACCCTAGCCCCAACCCTAACCCTAGCTCTAACCTTAGCACTAACCCTAACCCTAACCCTACCCCCGAATCCTAACCCTAGCCCTAACCCTAGCCCCAACCCTAACCCTAGCCGTAGCCCAAACCCCCTGACCCTAAACCCTCTGGTTCTCTGTTTCTAACTGGCTCCTCTTTTACCTCCTCCGGCAAACCCGAAGGTGTAGTCTCACTGATAGGGGGGTAGGGGTGGAATGGAGGGGGAAAAGAAGGGATGGTGAAGCGGACACGGGGCCACCCGGGTCAGGAAGGCGGGATGGAAGGGAGCAGGAACACAATGGCACTTTCCAGGAAAATAAAGGCCTTTTTTTTCCGGTTTTTAAAAAACACGCTGGAGGCCCACTTGGGGTCTTTTTTGGAAGCTGAAGTGTGGATCTCTGGTAAGTTTTCTGCTCAGACGACCTCCGTGAGAGGACGCACTGCCCCGTTCTAATGGCCTGGTGCGGAAAGGGCCTGAGTTTGCCGGGCAGGCCTAGGCCGAGTTTGCCACCTGTTGCCCTTGGCAACCAGGGAGCCAAGTCCAGTCCTCCTCCAATCCCGTGGTCTGTCTCTGCGGGGGGAAAAAAAACAGACCAGTCAAAAGACAGCCTCTCTTTCTCTCCCTCTGCCCCGTTCTAATGGCCTGGTGCGGAAAGGGCCAATATTTTAACACAGTTACTTTTTAAAAAATAATTGTCTGGTGAGATTGTGTGATCTGTTGGCACTCCTTGGATGCTTCTGTGCGGGGGGAAGGAGGGGGAAAGGGAAGGCCCCTTGTCTACGGGATTTTTGGGGGGTTTGGGGGAGGTACAGTGTTCCCCTTTAAAACATGTACATTGACTAGGCCTGAATCATTTGGTATCAGTGGTTGAATTACCTACAAGGTTAAACGAGCTGAATGGAATACAGAACACCACCAATGCCAGTGTTGGATTCAAGGTTATCATGGGCACGGCTAATTTTGGGTTTTCACCCATTTTTTTAATGATGGGGAGGTTAATTTTTGTTGTAGTTGTTGTTGTTGTTATATCATTTGGGTTTTTTTCTTTTTCCCTTTTTAAATTTTTATATGAGAATTATGTGCAAATTACAAGACAAATTGCGTGTTTCGCCCCTTCACCCCTCCCCCCCAACCCACCCTGGGACAGTGTTTCACAATTAATTTCTTTTTCCCTTTTCGTGGCATATCATTTGAGCTCTTTCCTCCACATCCTCATAGCCCCTCTCTCCTTGACAAACTCGGTCCGTTTCTCCCACCGGCTGTACGAGTTTCCTCGCGGCTGATCTAAAAGAACCTCCTCTTCTCCAATAGAAAACCAGACAGCATAGAGTCTGCTGTATCGTCTCACTTTTTCTCTTCCCTTCACGCATAGGCAAACTTTCCCCCGTTTTTTTTTTTTAATAATTGTTCAATTAAATATAAATCCTCTTTTTGTACCCCCCGTATCCTTAACATTAAGAATCGGCCATCTATCTTTCTTTATTTTCAGTTTCCTCCTACAATTCTATTAATTTCCTGTTCGACTTCTTTCAAAAATGTGTTCTTTATACTTTTTCACACTCCCACCACATACGAATGTAGGTTCTTTAAAGCCACATCCGTGCCAACATTCAGATGGCATCCTTTTATAAATATAAGACGGTTGTGTGGCGTTTTGGGCCCATCTTCCTATTAACTTCATCTCTTGTCCTCTTACTTTATTATGTTTAACTATCTCCGGTAGCCATTGTTGCCTTTCTCTCTTATTCATCCTAAGATCTGCTTCCCATATTCCTAATAAGCTCTCTACCAAATTAAACTGATTATCTGAAAACGTTCTGTAGCTTGTGCCACCAATCCCTTTGTTCCTTCCTATCTCATCTTCAAATAATCCTTCAAAGGATTTTTACATTCTTTTTTTCCCCATCATTTCCTGTAATATTTTTTTTTCCCCCTTCCCCTCAATTGTAGCCAATATTTTTTCTCCAACGACCTCATAACTTCCTTATTTTGTATATATTTCCCAAGCGATCGGATACTTCACTGACCGTGCAATAGGTGTTAATTCTCCACATTTCCTTAAAATTATTCCCCTTTTTTAGATTCACTTTCTTTTTTTTAAAAATTTTTTTTTGATGCCAATAGTTTAAATTCCTATTTTTAACTTCTTTTTCCCCTTTTCCCCATACCTGCCACATTGTCCAGAAAGGTCCTTTTAAATTTTAAATTTTAAATTTTAAATTTTTATCCCTTTTAAATTTACTTCCCATCATTGATTTAAATTCCATGTTGTCTATGTATCTTTCTATCCTTCTTGGGTGTCAGGTTCAAAATCCAAATTCTTGCTATTTGGAAAGCATCATAATATTTTTCAAGGGAGGGAAGAGGTTATATTTTTTGCGACTTTAGAAGGCTGTTACCTCATTCCAGGTTAAAAATTCCTTTTTTAAAAATTTTTTTATTAAAAAGTGGTGTATTTTTTTCCCTATGTTCTGTTTAAATTTTTTTTCCCCGGGACTTATTTATTTTTTTAGGGTCTGTTTATATGGTTTTTTTTTCTTTTCCGTTGTCTCTTTATGTTTTCGTTTATCCCTTGTTAATAAAAAAACGATTAAACTAAAGAGGGAAAGTGTTCTTGGGTCCCAGCCCGCAGCCCCCCCTGCCTCCTCCCTCCAGCTTGGGGTTTTTTCCCCACCCCTTTTTGGGTTTTTTTTTGCAGAGCAAACCACCGGGTTTTCCCCCCCAGGCGGTGGGGGGGGGGGGGGTGGAGGTACGGTGGTGGGGGAGAGACCCTGGGCCTCCCCGGGGGAGGTTTGTCCCCTTCCTGGGCTCCCCGGGCCCGGAAGGGGGGGGGGGGGTGGGGGGGGGGGAGGGGAGGGAGGGAAGGGGGAAATCCTTTGGCTGCATCTGGAAAAGGGGAAAGGGGGGAGGAGGAGGAGAAGCAGCACCTCCCCGG
>CAOLHI010007953.1:0-11928 GCA_948474755.1 Ctenosaura bakeri
CCAACAATCCAACAGGAAAAAGCAACCACTTTGTTTACTATAAACCTTGAAATTTAGAATCGCCTCCCAACCTGTGCCAAAGTTTGGCAATTGTTTTGCAACACCACACCAACCCCCATGCACCCAATTTTACAACAGCCCCAAAGTTGAGATACAGACACGTCAACTCAGGATTCCTAGTAAACATACAAAAAAAAACCCAAACAGTGTCCTTTTTACTCCAAACCTATATCAAAGTTTTGCAATTGTTTTGCAACTATTATTTTACAACACACACACACAATTCCATCTCTCCCTCTCTCATGAGTACAAATAAAAAGAGAGTGACAGATGATGGGAGAACCTGGTTGAAGAAGACTACCAGCTCCTAATGTTTTTATATTTCTGCTGACATTCCTGAACTAAAGGCATAAGGGTTGAGATGAGCTCTCTATCTTTTGCAGACCTTGAATCTTAAAAGGATGGTCCACAGACCACAATGGCAGCCAGTGGCTCCCAAATAAATAGACAAGTAAATCCAGTTTAGATTTTAATCTAAAAAGCTATCTAAGGTGCTGAATATGTTTGGAGGGATACTTAAGCTCCAATGGGTTGAATAGTCATCCTTCCTCCCCGCTGCAGATCTCTCCCCCTCACCAGGCCCATAAAGCCTGCCTTTGAGCAGCCTTCTGGATGGTGAAACACAAGGTGTCGGGAGTCCTCCATGTTTTATTGTTTTAGGATAGCAGTAGACTGAGGAAATAGTGATAGTAGGCTGTTAGCTATTCCCAGGCGCCAACCATTCCTTCTGGCTGGAATTTCAAAGGAACCATTTGGCATGATGACGTTCGTTCTTTTACAACTATCTTAGGAGAAACTGTCTGTTAAAGTGTAAGGTGGGGGAAAACGTTCCATTCTCGAGCTTTAACGTCTGAAGACAGCATCCCTTACTATGTTACAATAAATCTTCTATTAAGTTTGTTGATCCGTGTAAGAGTGAATCTGTTCCTGACAGAAAGCTCGAGAATCCTTTCAAAAAATGCACCAATTGATGGACCAGTCGATTACTGAAGAAGAGCAAGGATCTGCAGAATCTGATGGAGCTACAGAAACTGAAGTGCCCCTGGATACCAAGACAAAATTGCGCCTGACCGAGGCTATGGAAACCCCCACAAGCGGCCAAACCTGGGTCTGGGGAGAAAAGCCACATACGTCGTTGAGACAACGCAGAAGGGCTGCTAGATGGGATACATCAGCAAAAGACCTATCCCTTTTGGAGGAGATAAAGCAAATGGAAACCGAACTGGAAAGAAAAGATGAGGAGATACTCGAACTCAAGACCATGCTACGCGAGATGCGCATCCGTCCCTCGCAGACAGGGAGATCACCAGGAGGAGAACCACGAGCGGCTGTCTCGGCGGCAGGCACCCCTGGTCCGCCCCAGCAACCAACAGGGCACACGCCAGCGCCACTGTTACTCAGAAATGTGGGAGACCTGAAAGCGACCTTCAACGGGAAGGGGGAGAAACTCTCCTTTTTTTTGACTATGGCAAACAATTTCATGATTGATCACGGCCATCTATTTCGGGATGATGCGGCCCGAATTCGATACCTAAGCCAGAGGATGAAAGGACTGGCAGCAGACTGGGTAGCGAACCTATATGACTCCCGCGCCCCCGAAACTCAAAATCTGCAGCTCTTCATGAACCATCTGCGGGAACGCTTTGAAGACCCCCATTTATTGGAAAACACCAAATATCAACTGAAACGAATGAAACAAGGCAGGAACGATGTGGGGACGTATTCCCGTGAATTTAGAAACCTGGCCACCAAAGTCCCGTGGAGTGATGAAATTCTAATTGAGTTATACAAAGATGGACTAAATCCTGATATTCTACACGGGTGCTTAATGCAGGCCAATCCACAGACCCTGCTAGGTTGGGTCAGACTAGCTACTGAAATGGAAGGCATAACCCAGACTGTTCAGCTGAACCGACAAAGACAAGACGTGCCAAAACGACAACCTCGCGGTCCCACCGTCCTCAATGCTGAGGAACGGAACAAACGTCTCCGTTTGGGCATGTGCTTTAACTGTGGAAAACCGGGCCACCTCGCCAACACCTGCCGCGGAAACCAAGCTCCGACTGGGACTAAGGGAGCACGAGCAGACCCAAAGGATATAGAATTCACACATCAGACAGCGGCCGCCAAACAACCACTTAGACGCACTTCTAAGGACCCTGCAGCGGCGACAGGAGACTCCGATCCCGATGATGAAACCACCTCTTCGTCCTCATCTGACATAGATGGAGATTCTAAACCTGACTGCGATGACTGGCAAGCGGCGGGAACATCTGTAAGTACTCCTAAAATTCCCCATTTCTACGCCACGGTTGCGATTAGTGGCAGCGATGGGACTTTGCATGTACATAGGGCATTAATTGACTCTGGCTGCTCCAGAAGTTTGTTACACCCCAAATTGGCCAAACAATTGAAAACTCTTTATGAGCCCTTGGAATGCCCCATCAAATTAACGCAAATGGATGGGACCTCAATGACTGGGGGAGTAATTAGTAAAATCACTAAGCCCATCTCATTTCAAATGGACAAAAACAATTACAGCATGCGATTTCTAGTTCCCAAGGCGATGCAGTTCAAATTGGTCTTGGGAATCGATTGGCTTCGTGAATATAACCCCCAGATAAACTGGACTGCTGGCACTATGTCCTCTTCAGATGAAAACTTTTCTATTCCCCATGAAGAATTGCAACAAATTCCTTCACACTACCGAGACTTCCAAAAGGCTTTCCACGAAAGGGAGGCTGACAAATTGCCTCCCCACACGGACTTTGACTGTAAACTGGAATTAGTTGACGGGGCCACCCTGCCTAAACCGAAAATTTATCCCATGAGCCAAAAAGAACTCCTTGCTCTCAAGAAGTTCCTAAATAAAAACTTGGCTCGCGGCTTTATCAAGCCCTCTACAGCCCCCACGGCGAGTCCTGTCTTCTTCCGAAGAGAAAAGATCCCAGCGCGGATCCGAGACTGATAGTTAACTACTCTGCTATTAACCAGGTTATTTCCTCCAATTGTTATCCCATACCTCTGATACGGACTGTTTTGGACCATCTTGTTCAAGGAAAATATTTCACCAAACTTGATCTTAAAGAGGCTTTTCATAGGATTAGAATGGACCCGGACTCTGAGTGGCTCACCACCTTTGCAACTCCTCTAGGTAACTTTAAATGGACGGTTCTTCCCTTTGGCTTACAATCGGGGCCATCTGTGTTCCAAATGTTTTTGAACACCATTTTCCATGACTTGTTGTATCAGGGGGTTCTGATTTATCTGGATGACATTTTAATTTACGCAGATTCCATGGAATCTCATGTGTCATTGGTTCGTGAAGTGTTACGAAGGCTTATAGATAACAACCTCGTGGTTAATCTATCTAAATGCCAATTTGACACCCAAACTTTTGATTACTTGGGATATAGGATTCAAGATTGTTCACTTAAAATGGACCCTTCGAAGATTAACTCCATTTTGCAATGGCCCGTCCCTAAAACTGTGAAGCAACTGCAGCAATTTCTTGGTTTTGCGAACTTCTACCGGAACTTTATTGAGGATTTTGCTGCCATAACGCTTCCACTCACCAACCTTCTACGGAAACCTAAAGGATCCACTGCGGGCAAGGCGCATAGACTTTGTTGGTCGCCTGAGTGTCAATCGGCGTTTGACCATTTGAAATCTAAATTTACGTCTGAGCCCTTACTCCTTTTTCCCGACAGTACGAAGCAATTCATTGTGCAAACGGATGCTTCGGACTTTGCCATGGCAGTCGTTCTTTTACAACATGACACCACAGGAGCACTCAGGCCTTGTGCTTTCATGTTCCTGACACAAGGGGCTGGGGGGCGGGGAGGAAGGGAAGGAAGTGCATCACCCTGGCACAATTTAGCACCAGAGCAACATGAGATTCTGGCCACAGGCCGCCCCAGCATTCCAAATCCTCCCTGTTTGCAGACCAACAATGAAATCCAAATATGACAAAATGTACATGCATATATTTTTTTTTAGAAAAGAAAGTTTCTTTCTCCAACTACAAAAATTATGATATATTTAAATAGTCAGTTTTCCAGTGCCCTTTGGTGAAAGGGATGTCAGAGGTATACCTATCCCTTCCCAGGAAACAAGAGTGCTTCTATATAAGGCTTTCACTGTGCAATCCACTGGTTCATTCACAGAGCCTTAAAGGGAGTCCACTGAGTGACATCTTCCATTTCTAACTCCCTTTTCTAACTCCTGCATTTTCCCAGCCTGTCTTCTGTATTTTTGTTCCCACTACCGGAAAAAAAAAAACTCTTTTAAGGAAGGAAAGCTGGACTGCAGCTGGACACATGATCTTTTGACTTCTTGTGTCCTTCTGAAAGCACCCAAGCATTCTATATAAGGAGAAAACTGGGATATAAAACAAATAAATAATATCTACAATAAAATGGAAATGTTTTCCATTAACCATTTAGGAATATTGTCAGAATGACTGAGAAAAGGAAACATCTATTATAAAGTATTATATGATACTATACATTGCACAGAATGAGTGCTAAAGAAGGATAAAAACTTGAACTTCTTGGGAATTTAATGAATGTCTTTACTATACCAATTATCAGTTCTTTGCACATTTAATTCAAAATTAGTGAGCTGCATTATTACCTGAATCAGCTGTCTTGAATGCTGCCTCTAAGAATACCAGGTCACAATAGCACCCAGCGCTATGAAAGTTGCCCTCATACTTCTGTTTCCAGCATCCCTCTGTCTGGCATTCTCTACCTGTCTACTTGCCTGTCTCCCTATATGTTTATTAGTCAGAGAATACTATTTGAATGTTATCCAGTTCTGCTCTCTTTCTACAGCATGCTCACCTCAGAAGATCTCAGAAGCCATCCTCCCATAAGGGAGGAGGAGATCTGAAGCCATCAACTCAAAGAAATGTTGCTTCTACAGAGCTCATGGGAAACATTCTTTTCTCTCTCTCTGGATCTCTCCTTGTTCTGAATTTAGAAATTAAAGATTTGAGTAAGTCATAGGTCTGGTTAACAAGCTCCTAGATGCACTTAGCTTTTCCCCACTAGGAAACAACTTTGTGAAGTGACACTTCTTTTCTTTCCTTTTTTTTAACAGCTGGGACATAAACCTCAGACAAATTTCCATACTTTTTCACTGAGATGTATATGATTTCCTCCAATGTTGTCAAGGAGTAGTACTCTTCAGATATTAAAACATCACCGCTAGTTTGTCCCATGTTGTTCCAATAACATGTAAAGGCCAGACACAATCTGAAATGGATTTTAGTAGGCCTCCAATTGTTGTCTAGTCAGGATAAAAAATAAAGATTGGATTGTTTCTGCCTAAATGGTAGCAGGCCTTCAAACGCTGCTGGGAGTGGGCAAAATTCCACATGCATTCCCTCACAGGGCTATTTGTGGTTCTTGACCCCCTCCTCAATTCTTTCTGACCACTTTTTTTTCCAGTAAAAAAGGGGTCAGAGAATCATAGAATCATAGAGTGGGAAGAGACCACAAAGGTCGTGGAGCCCAACCCCCTATCTGCCTATCTGGCCTCTGCTTAAAAACCTCCAAAGAAGACGCCACCACACTCCGAGGAAGCATATTCCACTGTTGAACTGCTCTTACCATCAGGAAGTTCTTCCTAACATTTAGATAGAATCTAATTTCCTGAAGTTTGAAGCCATTGCTCCATATTCTGGTCTCTGAAGCAGCAGAAAAAAAGCTTGCTAATCTGTTAAAGTCATTTTGAATTGTGATCCTGTCCTCTGGGATATTAGCTACGCCTGCTAATTTGGTGTCATCTGCAAATTTGATAAAGATGTTAATCTTTATTGATAAAGGTGTTGAATAACAAGGGGCCCTGGACACAACCCTGTCGCGCCCCACTAGTCATTTCTCTAGGATGAAGAGAAGCCATTGGTGAGCACCCTTTGAGTTCAGTCTGTCAACAAATTACAAATTCACCTAATAGTAGCATTGTCTGCCCCACATTTTACTAACTTGTTTGCAATAACTTCATGGAGGATCTTGTCAAAGGCTTTACTGAGATCAAGATATGCTACATCCATCTGCCATGCGTGTAACCCTATCAAGAAAGAAAGAAAGAAAGAAAGAAAGAAAGAAAGAAAGAAAGAAGGAAGGAAGGAAGGAAGGAAGGAAGGAAGGAAGGAAGGAAGGAAGGAAGGAAGGAAGGATGAATTACTCTGGCAAGGCTTGTTTTTGAAGAACCCATGTTGAATTTTAGTGACCACAGAATTCCCTTCTAAGTGCTTACAGACTGTCTGCTTAATGATCTGCCCAAAATCTTTCCTGGTATTAATGTAAGGCTGACTGGGCGGCAATTGTTTCAATCCTCTTTTTTCCCCCTTTTTGAAGATTGGCACATCATCCCCCCCCCAATCTGCTGAGATTTTACCTTTTTTTCTAGTAATTCCCAAAGATTATTGTCAGTGGTTCTGTGTTTCCTTCTTTTAATATCCTTAAATGGAGTTCTTCTGGTCCTGGAGACTTGAATTCACTTAGAGTAACCAGGTATTCCTGTACTACCTCTTTACCTCTTCTGTGCTGCATTCTGACTACTGCATCACCAGCCCCTTTTCCCCAGGTTGAACACTGATTTCCTTGTAGAAGAAGATTGAGGCAAAGGAAGTGTTGAGTAGTTCTCCTTTTTCTCTGTCCCCTGTTAGCATTTCACTAGCCTCCCCAAGTAAAGGCCCTGAACTTCCTTGTGCTTCCTTTCATTATGGACATAACCAAAAAAGCCCTTTTTATGGTTTATAGCCTCTTTAGCAAACCTCAGCTCTTTTTGTGCTTTAGTTTTTCTGACTTTCTCCTTACATGTGCTAACTGTTGATTTGAATTCTTCTTTGGACATTTCCTCTGGGCATTTCTTGTACATGCCCTTCTTAAATTGTAGCTCAGTTGAAAGTGTTTCAGACACCTCCCATTTTTCCTCCTCATTGGAATTGTTTGGAATTGCTCCTTCAATATTTTATTTTTAAGAAACTCTCATCCATCATGAACTCCTTTCTCTTTTAGTATTCCTAAGAATGGGGATCACATCCAGCATTTCCCTACATTTCCTGAAATTGGCCTTCTTACAGTCTAAAATGGGTATGTGACTATACTTGGCTTCCCTTTTGTGAATGTTGTGGTCATCTGTTCCAGGAAGGCATCATCCAAGTCCTCAGTCTGACTTTTAGGTCTGTAATAGACCCCCGAGCACAATGATATCATTGTTGTTTCTCTACCCCATAATATTTACCCAGATGCTCTCAACCGGGCTTCCAGGATTTAAGTCTTGGATCTTTTCATAGGTGTAAACATCCTTGACATATAGTGCTACTCCTCCTTCTTTCTTGTTTGGTCTATTTCTCTGAAATATATTATACCCTCTATTCCTACATTCCAATCATGAGATTTATCCCACAAGGTTTCAGTGGTAGCTACATCATATTTGATTTGTTGTGTTAAGAGTTCAAGTTCATCTTATTTATTTCTCATGCTCTGTGTGCATTAGTGTAGAGACATCTAAGACCATGAATTGTTTCCCTTGGCTGCTTATTTAAGTTTTTCTCCCCTCCCACTGTTGGGTTCTTGTGCTATTTGCCCAGTTCTTCCTGTAACATTCGAGCTATTATTTCCAGCACTTGATATACCTCTGCCCTCAAGAATATTGTCTTCCATATAATTCATCATATCTTCCACATAACTCAATTTAAAGCCTTCCTGATCAGGTTTGTGAGCCTCTTAGCAAAAAGGTTCCTGCCAACTACTATGAGGTGCAACCCATTTCTTTCCGGAGGTCCATCTTCATTAAATTGCAGACCATAGTCCAAGAAGCCAGACTATTCCTGACAATACCATTTGCAGAACCAGTTGTTCACTACTGCTATTTTTCCCTCCCTTCCTGGGCTATGTCCTTCAACTGCAGGGAGAGATTAAATGATGATTCTTTTTCTTGGAAGTCTCTTGGAGTGATGATTTAGCTTTTAACTTAGTCACAGACCTCAGCACTGTTTAACGTTTTTTAAAAGTCCATTTTCAAAACTGGTCACATCTAGTTTTGTTTTGTTCTGCTTTCATTTTTGGCAGTCATGTGGTCACCAGAGGGTGTGGGTTTGTTTTTAAGTGCCTTCAAATTGTCTGCTGACTTAAGGCAACTCAATTAATTTCATATAGTTTTCTACCTAGAGGTGGTTTTACCAATCCCTTACATTGAATTGGTTTTGTCAATTCCTTACATCGATTCACCTTGATTCCTGTAGCCAAACTCTAGTTCTGTAGTTCAAGAACTGCCTTTGGATCGTGATGTTCAAGACGTCTGTGCCATAGGTCAAGGCTGTTCTCATTCATCTGTGCTCTAGCAACATTAGCTTGTTGAGCTGAAAGATGTAACTCACAGACACCATTATTCTCAAATGCTTCTGTAAAAAGGACATTATCTTTGGTAACTGCGCATTTCCCTTGTTTGAAAAGTATTTCAAATCCTTTCTTATCTAAAGCAGACACACTGAGCATGTTGCAGTGTAATTCAGGAACAAACAAGACATTACTTGCTACATTCTGGGCAACTTTGCCATTAGACAATAGACAGTTTAAAGTGCAGCTTCCTGATCCCAGGATCTGCATGGATTCACCATTTGCAGCTTGAATTTTTCCTATTGCATCTGGATCCATTTTATCAAAATAAGCATCAGAAAACATGCTGTGATTGGTACAGCCAGAATCTATAATCCAACAATTATTTTTCTGCTTGTAGTCATTAACTGCCAGAGTCTGTCCCATTAAAATAAGATTACTTCCTATGTAAGACTGCTTGCTTGGTTCATCTACATGTTCCCTTTGTCTTGTAAATTTCTTAGTTGGAGAGTTACCATTGGCTGAGGGCTTTTTGGAAAGGGTACAGTTTTTTGCAATGTGACCCTTCTTGTTGCAGTTATAACAAAGCTTCAGAAGGGTTAGCCTTTTCAAGTTTTGTAAGAGAGAGATGAAGGGATTGAACTCTGATCCCAGAAAACTGGAATCCACAGGAATTCAACTTATCAAAAATTATAATCAGTTTGCTGATATAAGCTTCACAGCCTGCTTTAGTATGAAGGCGAAGCTGTACAAGTTCCCTCATCCAAATTGACTGAGACTTTTCCTATGAAATACCATAAACTTCTTTAAGTTTGGTTAGCATTTCCTTTGCAGTGGCACAATCTCTCACATACAGTAGCTGATTGGCCTCCAATGCATTACCAATTAGGTTCTGTGCTGTAGCATCTTTTCTCAACCATTGTTCTACAGCTTCACCACTTGGTTTTTCTTTTTCAATTGCATCAAGAACATTATAGTAATTAAAGGCTAAATTTAATTTTTGTCTCCATTCTGTATAACTCTCATTGGTGAGTCGCACAAGTCTGGGTGTGGAAGCTAGGTCTAAATCTGCTAAATGTGCATGCAGCATTTTTGCTTTAGTTAGCAATTCCAACAAAAAGAGAAATCAGCTCCCAAAAAGGTAAAAATTCTCTAGCTAGATGTGTGTTTCCCAAAAAGGGGTGAAGGGGGGTCCCATAACCTGTTGGGGAAATTGAGAAAAAATATATTTGAATATGGAGAGACTTTGGTAATGAGACTCTCAATAGCAGAGTATTTTAGTAATTGCACAAAAATGGAAGTTGAACAGATCACCAGTCCCACTTCTGTAACACCACCCCAAACACACTTAATCTAGCACAAAAAGAGTTTGGTTAAAAATATAAAGGAGTTTACTCACAAAATCTTGTACATAGTCTATACAGGTTCAATTCTTGAAGAAGGTAGGAAGAAAATTAAGCACTCACATGCTTGCTGCCAATGATCCCTGTTGAGAAATCTCAGAGCATGCTTTCAGGTCAAAAGGCGAAGACAAAAGGGGGCAGTAAATGGCAAGAGAACCTTTTAAAGAACAAGGAATGTGTATGTGCTGGAGGAAGAGGTGTTAACCAACGAACAGGAAGTTCTCTCTAGGCTATCTCTCTATGCCTACAATAGACATGCAAACAAACTAGCCATTTAATTAGGCATGCAAAGGTTGCCATTCCCAACAAATTCCAGGACACATGATAACACCTAAAGATTCTGACTAGATCCCTTCAAAATGAAACATGGGTGAATTCTAGACCCTTTCAGTTCTCTTTCTGCCCTCTATCTCAGAACTGTCTTGTCTTACAAGGAGCTGTTACCACTTAACTAGCAGTGCTAATTAGGTCAGTGGTGCTAATGATGCTGATGGTGCCAGGCTCAGAAGACACAGAATCAGCAGTAGAAGAATGGTCTGTTAAGTTCCATAATAGAGGATGGTCTGCTGTTGCCACCATTATATCTTCTAGGTTTTCTTGAGCAATGATGTCATATCATGCCCTGCTTTCAGGATCTAAACATAGACTCTGACTCAGAGACTGAAACAGGGGGACAGTACCATCCCAGAGACAGAACAGGGGACAATGCCAGCTCCAGAAGAGAGCCTTGCCCCGTCTGATACAGAAAATAACTCATCTATACCCACCACTACTGAGCGTAGACATCAAAAGGAAAGCATATGCAGATCTCAACAAATTTATAACAGACAGCAGTTAAATAGGCACCAGCTTCATTGAGCTGTGAAACTATAAAAGCTCAGCCATTCCCCTTCAGAACTTGTCAGTGATTAACACATTGTTTTTCCTGCTGTATCTCTGACCTCTGACTTAGAATTGTATTGACTATGCTTTGATTTATGGATATTGCTGGGAATGATGCTATGCTTTGTATTTGTTTTGAGTCTGTTTTCCTATTAGATTAAAATAAGGAATCTCATTTGGAACTGTTGCCTGCTGCCGGTCCTTATCAGCTGCTTGTTGGCTGACTGCCCAGACTGAGATTGGACATCATGTCTGATCAATCTGGCTAATGATCACTAAAGACAGATGGTGATCACTACCATCTTAGGACACCCTGAGGACACACCATGATGCCCTTCCCATTGCTGAGAAGCAACCAGTTCTAGGCCACCATTTTGGCTATAGCCAACTCTCATGCCATGGACTTGCCTGGCAATACAAAAGAATATCTCTAGAATGGACTCTGTTCCCAAAAAAATTCTCAACAGACATATATCAATTGTGGGATTTTCTAAGATAATTGGCCTCTTCCCATGCTCCATATGCCTGGTGAACATAGCACCACCGTCTGCACCCCCCTTGCCACTGAAGGAAGAGGAAAGGCAGATGGCACCATTTCTCTAGTTAGCATACTCATATGCTGTTGAAAGAGGAGGCACCAAGATCACACAGAGCCCAGCTATTGACATGAATGTCTATTGGAACCAAGCGCCTGTAGATGGGATCCTTAAGAAAGCTGCCTGTGCTACAGCAAAAATGATTTTTTCAGTGTCTCCACCCATGATGCCTTTGATAGAGCTGGCATTCTAAACAATAGCTGGGCCTTGCATTGCCACCTCCGCCTCCCTCCCTCCTGATAGGCTGCAAGACAAGCACTATTGTGTACTTAGCTGAGTAGCCCCTTCACACACACACACCCTCACATACTATGTGCATGGTTCTAGTTGGTGCCATACCTTACCATTAGAGTATCATGTCATCAGCATTACATTCTTTGAGTTTTCAGGGGTAAAACATGAGACCAGGCAACAGGCCTTTGTGATATCACAGGGGTAGGACAAGCAAGAGTTGGGAGACACGCTGGGCCTGCTTCAGAAGAATGACTTCTCAACATAAACAGAATGCCAATGTATGAAATGGTCATGCCACTGTTGGATATGACCATGAGTCCAACAAGGTAGGTATTGGTGCAGGCTAATTTGAGTAGCGGGTGAACATCACAGAAATAGTGGTCTATTTCATTGAGTCCACAG
>CAOLHI010007955.1:0-11669 GCA_948474755.1 Ctenosaura bakeri
CTGTTTTGGTTTCCCCCGTTGTTCCTTTGTGGGAATGCAGATGTGCACTCTGACCGAAGCTTTTCCCACATTCCATGCATTTAAATGGCTTCTCCCCTGTGTGTGTCCTTTGATGGGAATGCAGAACTGCACTCTGACTGAAGCTTTTTCCCCACATTCCATGCATTCATATGGCTTCTCCCCTGTGTGTGTCCTTTGATGGGAACGAAAGCTATCACTCCGACTGAAGCTCTTTCCACATTCCATGCATTTAAATGGCTTCTCCCCTGTGTGTGTCCTTTGATGGGAATGCAGATGTGCACTCTGACTGAAACTCTTTCCACATTCCATGCATTCATATGGCTTCTCCCCTGTGTGTGTCCTTTGATGGGAACGGAATCCACTCCGACTGAAACTCTTTCCACATTCCATGCATTTAAATGGCTTCTCCCCTGTGTGTGCCCTTTTGAGGGGAAACGCATTTTCCCACTCTCCTAAAACTCTTTCCACATTCCATGCATTCATATGGCTTCTCCCCTGTGTGTGTCCTTTGATGGGAACGCAACTATCACTCTGACTGAAGCTCTTTCCACATTCCATGCATTCATATGGCTTCTCCCCTGTGTGTGTCCTTTGATGGGAATGAAAATTTGCACTCTGACTGAAACTTTTCCACATTCCATGCATTCATATGGCTTTTCCATATGAATGCGGGACCAATTCATATGGACCAGGAAGGTAACAGAGACTCTTAGCATACACAATCGCTTCGAACTACTTGGCCTTATGAACAATGAGGAGCACCCCCGGGGGGGAACAGAATGTCAACAAGAAGTAATCAAACTTCACCAACAGGGTTTAGATCAACACTCCCAGCCTAAACAGAATGCCCAGGCAGTCCAAAAGTAGAACAGGTTCGCCGGGGGCCCAGGACAAGTCTCAGAGGAGGCGAGTTCTGGTTGTTGGGGACTCTTTGCTAAGAGGAACTGAAACAGCAATCTGCAAAACGGACAAGCTCAATCGAGAAGTCTGTTTTCTTCCTGGGGCCAGGATCAAACCCCTAACGGAGAGGCTAACCAGGCTAGTCAAACCCACTGACTATAAGCCCCTCATTTTGGTTCATGTGGGAACCAAAGGGCCTGCGAGGAGCAGCTTAAACCACATTGCAAAGGACTAGAGCGTATGGGGACCCGGCCTTGGTGTGCAGGTGGTCATTTCGTCTCTCCTCCCTGTTCAAGGATACGGCGCATGTAGGGAAAGGGCAATAATAGAGGTCAACAACTGGCTCCGCACATGGTGCCGCCAACAACGGTTTTGGGTTTTTTGGAACATGGCCTGAATTTCCATGAACATGGGCTTCTGGCAAGGGATGGGCTGCACCTCACAAAACTGGGCAGGAATGTTTTTGCAAACAGTCTTGCAAGGAAGATTAAAGGTCTAAACTAAGATCCACTGGGGAGGGAGACAATATTATTCAGGGCAAGGACTCAGAGAACACGGGGGGAAAAAGGGCCCAAATGATACTGGACAAGTAGTACAAGCGGCCAATGGCGGGGGGTGAAACAATAGTACAGGACTTGCAGGAAGGGCCTGGGGACTTAAGTGTCTCTACACTAATGCAAGGAGTATGGGAAACAAGCAGGATGAGCTTGTACTCCTAGTACAAGAAAATAAATACGATTTGATAGGCATCACTGAGACCTGGTGGGATGAGTCTCATGATTGGAATATAGGAATAGAGGGGTATAGCCTATTTTGTAAAAATAGACCAAACAAAAAAGGAGGAGGAGTAGCCTTGTATGTCAAGGATGTTTTTACCTGTGAAGAGATCCTGGGCTTAAACCCAGAAAGCCAGGTAGAGAGCATTTGGGTAAGAATTTGGAGCGAAAACAATAGGGATATTCTGGTGGGGGTTTACTACAGACCTCCAACCCAGGCTGAGGACTTGGATGACGCCTTCCTCAACCAAATGACTGAACATTCAAAGAGGAGAGATACAGTAATAAAAGGGTTTTAATTTCCCAAATATGCTGGCAGTCAAACTCTCCAAGACAGCAAGGTCCAGCAAGTTTCTTGCTTGTCTTGCAGACAACTTCATGGTCCAGAAGGTGGAAGAGGCCACAAGGGGATCAAATATTCTAGATCTGGTCTTGACCAACAGGGATGACCTTGTGAATGAGGTAGAAGTGGTTGGATCTTTAGGGGGGAGTGACCATGCCCTGTTGGAATTTAGCATTCAGTGGGAAGGAGAAGTAAGGGTAGCCAGACACTCGTCTTAGTTTTAAAAAAAGCGGACTTCTGTAAACTTAGGGAGCTGCTGGCTGGAATTCCGTGGTCAGGAATAGTGAAAGGGAAAGGAGTTCAGGAGGCATGGGATTTTTAAAAAGGAGATACTGACGGCACAGTCTAAAATTTAAAAAGGAGGAAAATGGAAGGCATCTGAAGAAACCAGAATGGTTGACTAAAGAACTCTCAGCTGAGCTAAGAGTTAAGAGAAACACGTATAGGAAATGGAAGAAGGGGGAAACCACCAAAGAAGAATTTAAGCAAGTAGCCAGGAGATGTAGGGAGGAGGTCAGAAAGGCTAAGGCACAGAACGAACTTAGGCTGGCCAGGACATTAAAAACAATAAAAAGGGTTTTTTTAAATATGTCCGCAGCAAAAGGAAAAAGAAGGAGACAGTAGGGCCTACGCAGAGAAGATGGCGAATTACTCACGGGGGGGAGAGAAAAGGCAGAGCTACTTAACACCTTCTTTGCCTCCGATTTTCCAGAAGGATACAAGCACTCAACCTGGCGGTAGGGGAGCAGGGGAGGAAGCAGAGGAAATGAGGCACTTAATAAGTAGAGAGGTGGTACAGGAATACCTGGCCGCATTGGATGAATTCAAGTCTCCAGGGCCAGATGAATTGCATCCTAGGATATTAAAAGAGCTGGCAGAGGTCATTTGGAACCGCTTGCTGTAATTTTTTAGAAATCTTGGAGGACAGGAGAAGTTCCAGCAGATTGGAAGAGAGCAAATTTCCCCCCATCTTCAAGAAGGGAAAAAAAGAGGACCCAAATAATTATCGCCCATCAGCCTGACATCGGTACCCGGAAAGATCCTGGAGCAGATCATTAAGCGTTCAGTTTCTAATCATTTAGAAAACAACGCAATAATCACGAGAAGTCAACATGGATTTCTCAAAAATAAGTCATGCCAGACTAATCTGATCTCTTTTTATGATAGAGTTACTAGCTTGATAGATGAAGGGAATGCTGTGGATGTGCATTCTGATTTCAGTAAGGCCTTTGACAAATTTCCCCCATACATTTTCATCGAACTAGTAAAATGTGGGCTAGACAGGGCTACTGTTAATTGGATATGTAATTTTCCGACCAACCCAACGGGTACACGGATGGCTGCTTTTCATCCTGGAGAGAAGTGACTAGTGGGGTGCCACAAGGTTCTGTCCTGGGCCCAGTGCTGTTCAATATTTTTATCAATGACTTAGATGAAGGAATAGAGGGCATGCTCATCAAATTTGCAGATGACACCAAATTGGGGGGGGTTTCAAATTTAGAGGACAGGATCAAAATTCAAAATGACCTGGATAGATTGGAGAGCTGGGCCAGGGCAAACAAAATGAAATTCAACAGAGAAATGTAAGGTCCTACACTTGGGAAAATAATGGAATACAGAAATATAGGATGGGGGACACGTGGCTGGATAGCAGTACGTGTAAAAGGGATTAGGAGTCTTCATAGACCACAAGCTGAACATGAGTCAGCAGTGTGATGCGGCAGCCAAAAAGCCAATGCAATTCTCGGCTGCATCAACAGGAGTATGGTGTCTAGATCGAGGGAGGTACTGGTACCACTCTACTCTGCTTTGGTTAGACCCCATCTTGAATACTGTGTCCAGTTCTGGGCACCCCAATTCAAGGATATTGACAAGCTGGAGCAAGCCCGAGGAGGGTGACCAAAATGGTGAGAGGCCTGGAAAACATGCCCTATGAGGATAACTAGAGAGCTGGGTATGTTTAGTCTGCAAAAAGGAGGTTAAGAGGGGACATGATAGCCATGTTTAAATATTTGAAGGGATGCCACGTAGAGGAAGGAGGGGGCTTGTTTTCTGCTGCTCCAGAAACCAGGACAAGGAGCAATGGATTCAAGCTGCGGGAAAGGAGATTCCACCTGAACCTCAGAAACTTCCTGACAGTCAGGGCTGTCCGGCAGTGGAATCTGCTGCCTCGGAGAGTGTGGATCTCCTACCTTGGAGGTTTTTAAGCAGAGGTTTGATGGCCATTTGGGATGCTTTGAGGGTGTTCCTGCATGACAGGGAGTTGGACTGGATGGCCCGTGTGGTCTTTTCCAACTCTACATTTCTATGATTCTATATTTATGATTCCCCTGTGTGAATCCTTAGATGTTTACTAAATGTTCCACTATTGTTGAAGCTCTTTCCACATTCCATACACTTATACAGTTTCTCCTCTCCATGGGTTCTGGGATATGAACGTAATGTACAGAATATTCCATTCTTCTTTTCTGATTCAAATATGATGTCAGAAGTTCAAAAAGAAGAGCTCCTTGAACAGCAGAGGATTTCTTCTTCTCAGTCTTTGATTTTTCTTTGTGCTCTTTTCCAAACCCCTCCTTTTTTTACAGTACAATCCTGCTTTTTCTTCTTGATTCCACAGGCTTGTTGTTCATGCGGTTGTTATTATTATTATCACCTTCATTTACATTCTCCTTTTTCCTTGGCAGGACTCAAAGCAGCCTAAATACAGTAAAAAAGAAAATATAGTTAAAAAACCATAATGTACAAAAGTTAAAACAGAAATTAAATAGGCACATCATAATTTAAACAAAGTAAAAATGTCCATTAAAAACAACTAACAGATCACAATTAAAAATAACCACCCCTTTCTTTAGTCAGGCAATGATCATTTATTGAATGTCTGCAAAATAAAAATGTCTTTAATTAAAAATAACAGGAATTCTGGTGGCGTAGTGGTTAAATGCCGGTACTTGGCTACAACACTGAGTTTGACTTGCAGCCAGTGGAGCTGTTGCAACGGGGTGTGTGTGTGTGTGTGTGATCCCCGTATTAGGTTAACAATCTGGCTGCAGCCTCTGGACCAGCTGAAGTTTCCAAAAGCTCTTCAAAGGCAGCCCCACATAGAGCCTGTTCGATAATCCAAATGGGATGAAACCCAAAGGGGTTTCTCTGGCCAGGTCTGACATTTAAGGAATAGCGTAGCTTCTGCGCAAGCCTTAACTGTGCAGCGCACCCCGACTACTGCTGAGACCTGGGCTCCCACTTGTCCTCGGAGGACATCTGGGCTGCGGCCTGTGTCTTCAGAGAAAGCGTAACCCCACCTAACACAGGCTAATCCCTATTCCCTGATCTGTCTTTCAACTGAGCAAGAGTACCTCTCTTTTTTTCTGGATTAAATTTAAATTTTTTTGCCCTCTTCCAATCCATTACTGATAACAGCCACTGGTTTAGGACCAAAACAGCTTCCTCGGCTTGTGGTGGGAAGGAGTAATAAAGCTGGGTGTCTTTGCGTACCGATGGCACCAAATCCCAAAACTTCAATTTCCCAGCGGTTTCACGGAGATGTGAAATACACGTGGGACAGAACCCTGAGGCACTCCACAGGCCAAAGAACAAGAGGTTGAACAGGAGTCTCCCAGCACAACCTTCTGGGCTTGGTCCTCCAGGAAGGATGACCCTCTGTAAAACAGTGCCCCCAAGTCCCATCCTCACAAGGTGACCCAGAAGGACACTATGCCAATTATACAGAAAGCTGCCAAAAGGTTCACAGAACCAAGAGGGACACGTTCCCCCCTCTATTTGCCAGCACAGATCATCCACCAAGGCAACCAAAACAGTCTCATAACCAGGTTGAAATGGATCTAGATAATTCAGAAACCTCAAGAGCTGGGAGACCAGCAGATGCTCCAAACCTTGCCCAGGAATGGAATGTTAGAGACAGGCCAATAACTATCCAAAATGGTGGGATCCAGGGATACCTTTTTTTTGTCATGGCTTTATAAAAGCCTCCACGAGGCAAGCTGGAACTCTCCTTTTTGAAGGAGGCTTTAATCACACCCTTTTACCCACTCAGCCAGTCCCTTTATAGTTTTTTTTTAAAAAGCCAGGAAGCGCAAAAACCGGACATGTGGTCGCTCTCATATTCGAAGAATCCTGTCCAAATCACAGGAAAAAACAAAAGAGATCCTTACCCAGAGAGGTTGTCTTCCCCTTATCCTCCGTCTTGACTTCCTCGTAGAGACGCTCTGGCTCCAGAAGATCCCACTCCCTTTTGCGGAAATTCCCGGCCCACCTTGTAGGAACAGATTCACTCTTACACGGATCAACAAACTTAATAGAAGATTTATTGTAACATAGTAAGGGATGCTGTCTTCAGACGTTAAAGCTGAAATGGAACGTTTTCCCCCCCCTTACACTTTAACAGACAGTTTCTCCTAAGATAGTTGTAAAAGAACGAACGTCATCATGCCAAATGGTTCCTTTGAAATTCCAGCCAGAAGGAATGGTTGGCGCCTGGGAATAGCTAACAGCCTACTATCACTATTTCCTCAGTCTACTGCTATCCTAAAACAATAAAAAGGGGGGAAAATCCGACATCCTGCCCCACTTTTTTAAAAAAATATATACATAAAGATACACAAAATATAGAAAATATCACGGAACAGTAGAAAGACAAGAAAACTAAATAGTAATATGAATGCAGTAGCAAGTCAGTCGGGGCGTTGAGGAAACAAACATCAGCCGGCGAAGAAGTCAGCGAAGGTGCCCTCTTCAGCAAACTGCAATGAAAAACAGGATGAATAGCCTTGAGGGAAGAAGGGAGATCTAGTTCAAAAGAGACATCATTAATAGCCCTTTTCACAGGAAAAGGTCCGAGAGAAAACGAGGGGAAAGTTTTTTAGACGGAGAAGGAGAGGAAATGTTCTTAGAAGAAAGGAGCTCCAATCCCCGGGCTGGTAAGGGGATTAGGCTGCCGTTTACGGTCAGCGAAACGTTTGTGGGAAGCTTTAGCGGATGCTATAGCATCTGAGACGGATTGCCAAATGCCAGAAAATTTAGAGACCCAAGCAGAAACAGAAGGAGGAGCGGAGGAAGAGAGGGAGAGGGGGAAAGGAGAAGGAAGGAAGCCGTAAACTATTTCAAAGGGGGGTTTCCCAGTAGAGGTATGAACCGCAGAATTGATGGCAAACTCAGCGAACGGAAGGAGCGGAGCCCAATCATTCTGGTTCTCAGAAACAAAACACCTAATCCTTGTTCAAGAGATTTGTTAACACGCTCAGATTGGCCATCTGTTTGAGGGTGATAAGCACTGCTGAGTTTCTGAGTGACTCCCAGGGTTTTCAGTAGACAAGTCCAAAACTTGGAAGTGAAAATTGGATCCCTGTCCGAAATGATCACCGAGGAGTCGGTGGTTTCCATACATGATTAACGAACAGGTCAGCCAGCTGGTCAGCACGGTAGTTTCTTTAGAGGCACAAAATGACATTGCTTGGAAAAGTGATCAGTAACAACCCAAATAACAGCATGAAAGCCGTGTGAAGAGGGAAGAGACACGATAAAATCCCATGCGATGACCGACCAGGGGCTAGCAGGCGACAGCAGAGGTTGCAGAGCCTCTGAGGTTTATGTGGCGACTAGAAACGTTGCAAGTGGCACACTGCTTAATGTAAGTTTGCACGGAGGGGTTTAATCCAGGCCACCAAGCGTCCTTAATCGCATGCAATGTCTTCAAAAACCCAAAATGTCCAGCGGGTTTGGAATCATGATAACGATGAAGATCCTGCTCCGCGGGCAGCAGGGGGAACGTAGACCTTGGTGCCATAAAGGGGAGATTGTCAACCCATTCTATTTTATCCTTGTTTGCCGGTAGCCAGGAGTCTGCATGCGCTGCATGAATGATAGCATCGCGGAGAGCGGAGTCACAAAGAGAGGAGGCAGAAAGCCTTGTCTTTGCTAATGCACGAGTAGTCACTTGAGAAGCCAGAGAGGAGGCAGGAAGAAAGGTATTGGAGTGGGAGGACGTAGAGGGGATTCCGCAAAACAGGGAAGTCGAGAGAGAGGGTCCGCCAGTTGGTTAGTTTGGCCAGGTTTGAAAACAATTTTAAATCGGAATCTCTGGAAAATTTCAGCCCATCTCGCCTGCTTAGGGGAGAGTTTCTTAGCAGACTGTAAGGCTTGCAAATTCCTATGATCAGTCCAAACTTCAAAGGGGAGTCGAGCCCCTTCAAGCAAATGACGCCAAGAGGACAGCGCAAAATGGATAGCCTTGGCTTCTTTCTCCCAAATAGGCCAATTAGCTTGTTGAGGGGAAAATTTCTTTGAAATGAAAGCACAAGGCCTGAGTGCTCCTGTGGTGTCATGTTGTAAAAGAACGGCTGCCATGGCAAAGTCCGAAGCATCCGTTTGCACAATGAATTGCTTCGTACTGTCGGGAAAAAGGAGTAAGGGCTCAGACGTAAATTTAGATTTCAAATGGTCAAACGCCGATTGACACTCAGGCGACCAACAAAGTCTATGCGCCTTGCCCGCAGTGGATCCTTTAGGTTTCCGTAGAAGGTTGGTGAGTGGAAGCGTTATGGCAGCAAAATCCTCAATAAAGTTCCGGTAGAAGTTCGCAAAACCAAGAAATTGCTGCAGTTGCTTCACAGTTTTAGGGACGGGCCATTGCAAAATGGAGTTAATCTTCGAAGGGTCCATTTTAAGTGAACAATCTTGAATCCTATATCCCAAGTAATCAAAAGTTTGGGTGTCAAATTGGCATTTAGATAGATTAACCACGAGGTTGTTATCTATAAGCCTTCGTAACACTTCACGAACCAATCACACATGAGATTCCATGGAATCTGCGTAAATTAAAATGTCATCCAGATAAATCAGAACCCCCTGATACAACAAGTCATGGAAAATGGTGTTCAAAAACATTTGGAACACAGATGGCCCCGATTGTAAGCCAAAGGGAAGTACCGTCCATTTAAAGTTACCTAGAGGAGTTGCAAAGGTGGTGAGCCACTCAGAGTCCGGTTTATTCTAATCCTATGAAAAGCCTCTTTAAGATCAAGTTTGGTGAAATATTTTCCTTGAACAAGATGGTCCAAAACAGTCCGTATCAGAGGTATGGGATAACAATTGGAGGAAATAACCTGGTTAATAGCAGAGTAGTTAACTATCAGTCTCGGATCCCGCGCTGGGATCTTTTCTCTTTCGGAAGAAGACAGGACTCGCCGTGGGGTGCAGAGAGGGTCCTTGCCATAAAGCCGCGAGCCAAGTTTTTATTTAGGAACTTCTTGATAGAAACAGGTTCTTTTTGGCTCATGGGATAAATTTTCGGTTTAGGCAGGGTGGCCCCGTCAACTAATTCCAGTTTACAGTCAAAGTCCGTGTGGGGAGGCAATTTGTCAGCCTCCCTTTCGTGGAAAGCCTTTTGGAAGTCTCGGTAGTGTGAGGAATTTGTTGCAATTCTTCATGGGGAATAGAAAAGTTTTCATCTGAAGAGGACATAGTGCCAACAGTCCAGTTTATCTGGGGGTTATATTCACGAAGCCAATCGATTCCCAAGACCAATTTGAGCGTGGCATCGCCTTGGGAACTAGAAATCGCATGCTGTAATTGTTTTTGTCCATTTGAAATGAGATGGGCTTAGTGATTTTACTAATTACTCCCCCAGTCATTGAGGTCCCATCCATTTGCGTTAATTTGATGGGGCATTCCAAGGGCTCATAAAGAGTTTTCAATTGTTTGGCCAATTTGGGGTGTAACAAACTTCTGGAGCAGCCAGAGTCAATTAATGCCCTATGTACATGCAAAGTCCCATCGCTGCCACTAATCGCAACCTGGCGTAGAAATGGGGAATTTTAGGAGTACTTACAGATGTTCCCCCCCTTGCCAGTCATCGCAGTAGGTTTAAATCTCCATCTATGTCAGATGAGGACGAAGAGGTGGTTTCATCATCGGGATCGGAGTCTCCTGTCGCCGCTGCAGGGTCCTTAGAAGTGCATCTAAGTGGTTGTTTGGCGGCCGCTGTCTGATGTGTGAATTCTATATCCTTTGGGTCTGCCGTCTCCCCTTTTCCCAGTCGGAGCTTGGTTTCCGCGGCAGGTGTTGGCGAGGTGGCCCGGTTTTCCACAGTTAAAGCACATGCCCAAACGGAGACGTTTGTTCCGTTCCTCAGCATTGAGGACGGTGGGACCACGAGGTTGTCGTTTTGGCACGTCTTGTCTTTGTCGGTTCAGCTGAACAGTCTGGGTTATGCCTTCCATTTCAGTAGCTAGTCTGACCCAACCTAGCAGGGTCTGTGGATTGGCCTGCATTAAGCACCCGTGTAGAATATCAGGATTTAGTCCATCTTTGTATAACTCAATTAGAATTTCATCACTCCACGGGACTTTGGTGGCCAGGTTTCTAAATTCACGGGAATACGTCCCCACATCGTTCCTGCCTTGTTTCATTCGTTTCAGTTGATATTTGGTGTTTTCCAATAAATGGGGGTCTTCATGCGTTCCGCAGATGGTTCATGAAGAGCTGCAGATTTTCAGTTTCGGGGGCGCGGGAGTCATATAGGTTCGCTACCCAGTCTGCTGCCAGTCCTTTCATCCTCTGGCTTAGGTATCGAATTCGGGCCGCATCATCCCGAAATAGATGGCCGTGATCAATCATGAAATTGTTTGCCATAGTAAAAAAAAGGAGAGTTTCTCCCCCTTCCCGTTGAAGGTCGCTTTCAGGTCTCCCACATTTCTGAGTAACAGTGGCGCTGGCGTGTGCCCTGTTGGTTGCTGGGGCGGACCAGGGGTGCCTGCCGCCGAGACAGCCGCTCGTGGTTCTCCTCCTGGTGATCTCCCTGTCTGCGAGGGACGGATGCGCATCTCGCGTAGCATGGTCTTGAGTTCGAGTATCTCCTCATCTTTTCTTTCCAGTTCGGTTTCCATTTGCTTTATCTCCTCCAAAAGGGATAGGTCTTTTGCTGATGTATCCCATCTAGCAGCCCTTCTGCGTTGTCTCAACGACGTATGTGGCTTTTCTCCCCAGACCCAGGTTTGGCCGCTTGTGGGGGTTTCCATAGCCTCGGTCAGGCGCAATTTTGTCTTGGTATCCAGGGGCACTTCAGTTTCTGTAGCTCCATCAGATTCTGCAGATCCTTGCTCTTCTTCAGTAATCGACTGGTCCATCAATTGGTGCATTTTTTGAAAGGATTCTCGAGCTTTCTGTCAGGAACAGATTCACTCTTACACGGATCAACAAACTTAATAGAAGATTTATTGTAACATAGTAAGGGATGCTGTCTTCAGACGTTAAAGCTCGAGAATGGAACGTTTTCCCCCCACCTTACACTTTAACAGACAGTTTCTCCTAAGATAGTTGTAAAAGAACGAACGTCATCATGCCAAATGGTTCCTTTGAAATTCCAGCCAGAAGGAATGGTTGGCGCCTGGGAATAGCTAACAGCCTACTATCACTATTTCCTCAGTCTACTGCTATCCTAAAACAATAAAACATGGAGGACTCCCGACACACCTCCTCAAAGCAGAACTGGAGCTGAAAGGGCAGAAAACCAAAACTTGTCTGACGACCAACACAAATACTCCCTCCTCATGTATCTCCCAGGACGAGCCCATGAGAGCTCCAAGAGTTTCAAGAGAGACCCTTCTCTCCCC
>CAOLHI010007956.1:0-11671 GCA_948474755.1 Ctenosaura bakeri
GAGATTCTGAAATCGACTGAGGTTTATGTTTGCTTTACTGATGTACCACAGTAAAAAAAAAACAAGCAAACCTGCAGCTTAACAGCATTGAATATTTTTTTTAATTTGGATGATAATAATGCCAATTAAATCCATATCTATAAAAAGACTTTGTAAAAAAGGAGCTTCTTTGCCAGAGGCTTTATTAACTGAGGTATTGCCTGTATGTTAGGGCTTCAGACTCAATACAGAACTTCCAGAAGAGTGCCTGTGTGTGTGTGCATAATAAAATAAGAATGTCAATCTAGATATAAATCAGTTAATTATTAACAGGAGTATGACCCCCATCAGATTGGAGTTTAAATTGTTCCTATAGGTGTCTTGGTTATAGCAGCAGCACTGTGCTTGCAGTGGCTTTGTACACTGTATCACAAAGGATACTTCATTGCCCAGAGATGAAAATGACAAGAGGAACTGAGAGCTGTCTCTAGCTTGGAATTTGGAAGGGGCAAGAGTCACAAAGCTGTGCTAAGTCCCTCCACTAATAGGCAAGATATCCCCACCGCCACTCTGCTCCAACTAGAGAGAATGGTTAGTTCTAACTAGAGAGAATGGTTAAAGTTAGCTGTTACTGCAGAGCAGTCTGCACAACTTGGCTGCCAAAGAGAGCCCCAGTCTTTCCATCTACCACCCAATGGGAATTTGGGCCTAAGCCAGTAGCAAAGCAAATCCTTGTCTGACTTCTGTGATCTTAATTCACCAGAAAGAGGCTAATTTGACAAAATCATAACGATCATCATTAGATTAAAAGACTGATCTAATCAGGTCATCGTCATTACTCTATCGCACTGTGCTATGTGTGAAAAGGAAAGAGTGAGGCACTATTGATCAAGGCCACTAACTTTTTATGGCAAGGATGCAAGGATTTAGTAATTATTTGACATAATGTGAGATCTTTGAAAGCCATAGCACTTGCTCTCTCTTGCATTTCAGCATTCTCTAACTTCCACCTGAGTAATTCTAAGTTTGATGATATAGCATTTTATTAAACTTTTAATTAAATCTCACTGGCCCTCATAGTATAAGTCTCAAGACGTCAAACAGTAATTTTTATTGCATTTTTTTAAAATGAAGTGTAATAGATTTAATACTCTAAATAGTTACTTTTGCTTTTAAAATTTAAAATTTTCACTTTTAAAAAAAATTAATTGTATTGTTCTTTTAAATTGTGAGCCACTTTGTATTCCAGTTTTTTTGGGGAAAAGCAGGATATAAATAAATACCATTATTATCATCCCCCAGTACAGTGAAGGCAGAAATCCTCCATCCATAGAAAGCAACCACCACTGGAGCACAGTGTTTCCAGTTTCAATCCAGGCAGCTGGTATTGAAACCCATGGAAAGGTCTTTAACAAAAAGCAAAACAAGTTTCCTCTCCTCATCATAACTAAGCCATCTGGGTGACATAAAGGAGGGGGTGGGGAACAAAATGTATCCAGATAATCCAAGGCAGCCTAGAGCTGCATGGCAAATACCCCTTTCAGTTTTCTCCAAACAGCTTGTGAATTTACTAAATGACCTATTAGAGAGATCCTATAAGATCCTATGTGGAATTTATCATGGCATTTAGTAGTTTGGCCTTTTGTTCTTATTCTAAAACAAAGAATTCCAGGAATGTTATTTTATAGACTTCCTAATTCTAGATGAGCTCTTTAACCCCTCTAGTAGAGCATGGGGTATATTTTCTAGCTGTAGAAAGATCGCTTCAGGATGGTGGATGAGAGAACTCACTGTAACATTCTGTGATACCACATTTAGCTATGGTGTTTGTGCTTACTTAGTTGACTCCTCAAGGAAGTACTGAATAAAATTAAACATTTTATTTTGTTAAACATAAATCCCCCCCCCGAATTAAAACAGTTACAAGATGTTAATAGGACACTTCTGCACTGTAGATTTTTGAAATAGTTTCTCTATGAGTGTGAAAAAAGGTTGAGACTCTTTTCTTTGGGATAGTTAAAATCTGCCAAAAATGAGGATTGTAAATACCTTCAGACTTCTGGTGTTGGCCAGAGGCAAAGGAAATCTGGGATGATCTGTCCTGCTATTTTGCACTAGCATACATTCAGTGCCTGTGATATTTCATTCTAATCATATCTGTGCCCTGTTCTCCAGGGACTCTGAGCAGCACATATTAGAGTGCCTCATTTCATCCTCCTAACAATCTGAGGAGCTTCATACCCAAGCAGAAATTTGAAGCCAGTTTTTCTGTCCTACATAAATTTACTAAAGTACACTGGTCCTCACTATCATAAATTGATAAATTACCGTAATTGGTTTTATCATATACTAAAGGCTGATGATTCTTTCCTGCTTATGCATTTTGTAATTTTTAAAATATTCAAGTTATTATCTGAGGTTAAAAATGGCTGGTAAGTCATGTCACACTATATTAAATTTTTGCTCCTCTCTAGGATGGCTGGCTGTGGTGAAATTGATCATTCAATCAATATGCTTCCCACCAACAAGAAGACAAATGAATCATGTTCCAGTGCAGCACCATCCCTTATGGTCCCTGAATGTGCTATCTGTCTGCAAACATGTGTCCACCCTGTGAGTCTGCCTTGTAAACATGTCTTCTGCTATCTGTGTGTAAAAGGAGCTTCCTGGCTGGGAAAGCGCTGTGCACTCTGTCGGCAGGAGATCCCGGAGGACTTTCTTGATAAGCCAACCTTACTGTCACCTGAGGAACTGAAAGCAGCCAGTAGAGGAAATGGGGAATATGCTTGGTACTATGAAGGCAGAAATGGCTGGTGGCAGTATGATGAACGTACCAGTAGGGAGCTGGAAGATGCCTTTTCTAAAGGTAAAAAGAGCACTGAGATGTTAATTGCTGGGTTCTTGTATGTGGCAGATCTTGAAAACATGGTTCAGTATAGGAGAAATGAGCATGGACGTCGCAGGAAAATAAAACGGGACATAATAGATATTCCAAAGAAGGGAGTGGCTGGGCTTAGGTTGGACTGCGATTCTAGTGCTATCAATCTAGCAAGAGAGAGCTCTGCTGATGGTGCAGACAGTATACCAGCTCTAGGAGCTGCTGCTGCTGGCCAGCCTCTAGCAACTGTTGCTGTTAGACCCCTACCTTCACTAGATGGTCAGCTGACAAGTCCTGCAACACCATCACCTGATGCAAGCACTCTAGAGAACTCTTTTGCCAACTTGCAAATAAATGGAGACAGTATGATTGAAATGAGCCATAGGGGTGAGGGAGAGGAAGACCATGAATCATCGTCTTCTGGTAGGGTACCAGTTCTTGACACCTCCATTGAGGAAACAGAATCGGATGCTAGCAGCGATAGTGAGGATGTGTCTGCCCAACTTCTGCTGCCTGTATCCTCTGCTCAGCAGAGACATCTGAATGCAAACCTGCCAGCCTTGGATAGACCAGGAGCAGGGAACGGGGTGGGAAGCACCAGTGTAAGATCTAGGAGGCCTGATGGACAGTGCACAATAACTGAAGTTTAAATCTAGAGCCATGTTTTAAAAACTCAGTCGTATACATCATGTCTGTGTTGGCATTGCACTCCAGCCTAGCAGTATATGTAAAGTGTTTCAATGTGGGAGAAGGGGAAAGAGAAAAGCAACCGTAATCATTCATCTTTAACTTTACAAGTAGTCTCTTAACATGTTTTGGCTGGAAGACTCAATGTTAAAAGCAACTGGGTACATGTTACTGGTTTGACAACTACTTAGCAATACCCAGTTTTGTAAATGTCTCATATTTTATTTTGTAGTATATTCCCTTTCCCCCAGTAAAAACCCTGTTTCCTTTTTGACCAATGTATATCCACTGTACCACTTTGGAACTGTCATTATTTGTTACATTAAGTATCTTTACTATCTGCATGGATTGATGTATGGAAGGAGTATTAAAACAAACTGGAAATGAACAAGAGTTTGGGATTTGAGCAGGATGCTTAATTTTAACATAAAGTAGGTGTGACTTCTGAAGCTCAGATGTTTTACTAAACAAATCATCTTGCTGACTGAAATGTAAAATAATTTTCTGTTTTATTTGTAAGCACTTCATGGTGTCTTCATTGGCTTTGTGTCTAGTCCCTGTAGCTCGTTTGCGTCCTTCTCGTACTGTCTTGGTTTTGTTACAAAATTTATAATTTAATAAACTACATTTTATCAACCATCTGAAATGTTTCCACATGGGATGGTACCCATGTCATATTGAAGGCAGTTCTGAAAGAAGATAGCACACTGCCTTTGGCTGGCAGCATGACCAAGTGCAGATTTTTTGTTGGAGATGTGTATGAGGAAAATAAAAGACTTTCCCACATTAGGTCCTGTATTAAGCTGCTTCCACTGCTTGAAGAGAGATGGGATTAGGCATGACACTGTTAAAATTCATTCCTTTCTCCTGACTTGCCTGTTCCTATAGGGGTGATAACAGAAAAGTGAAATTACCAAAATAGGTACCTGTGGCTTGGATTTCTGCCCAAGCATCATCTGTCAGAATGTACTTTTCCTAACTGTGTCTCACATTTAAATGTGTGTCAAGAAAGTTTTAATATGCATTTTGTAGCATTGCAGCACAACAGTGAGAACTAAATGATCTCACTGCACACATCTTGCAGTAATATAACCAGAATTAACAGGCCCATACTGTGGTCCCTAGAAGAATGATAGAGAGGATACTGTTGACCATGTTGTTCACTGCTGGAGGTGTCCCTGGGGTAGTAGAATTGTTTCATTCAACAATACATTCTGCAGCCTATATGAAAGCAATAAGCTTTCAATGAAGATCCTTCTGTAGAGGCTGGTTTTTGCTTTAAGGCTGTTAAGCATGCAAAAATGATACTTCTATCAATTACCTGTGCTTTTCCATAAATGTATTTTAACAGATGTCTCCTTTAAATATAGTAATTGCAGTGTTCAGCATCTGAAAATGAAATTACAATAGCCTTTGAACTATCGGAATCTTTTCATTTCAGACACTGCCTTGTGCTATCATCATTGGCTGTCAACACTGAGCACACTGCCGAAACTCAACACAAGTCCTATGTGGTTTAAAATCTCCACAGGTGTTACGTTAAACCATGTGCAGGAGGCCTTATTGTACATAAAGTGGAAATCATGTATGTGTAGTCACGTAATAGTATTTCTACTGATTATGTGTAGCGGCTCTCTAAAGCTGTAACATGCATGGTCAACAAATCATGGTAGTTGACTGTTGCATTTAGGAAATTCCTGACAGCCCCATTTAATTCGCTTGAATGGCTACTATATCAAAACTTCTCATGTTGGGTATAACTGTGAGTGAGTAAATGATTGAGTAAAATGTGGAACTGTCCTAATGTGGTTATTTTCTTGCCACAAACGTAAGGAAGATGTTGATTTTGGAAAGCCCCTCTTGCCTCATCAGTTCTCAAGTCAATAACTCCTGAGATGTTCATCCCAGAAGTGGTAATTACACTGGCATTGTACGAGATTATACCGATATTGTGCTGGTTACTCCTAACCTGGGATGGAGCTCTGGCAGAAGACTAAATGCCTGTTACATAATTGAACAAAATGGTTATCCTTGAGAGAAAATACATGTTTTATTTTTTTTAAAATGTAGCCGTAGACCCCCTACAGCTGTTCATGCTATTTTACATAAGTTAGGACCATGTATATCGTTTAAAATCATTTCATAAGTTTAGTTTTGTAGGTCAGAGATACATAAGCCTCCCATTAAAAGTATATATATTCAGCTAAGTAATAACATTTAATGTCACAGGAATGAATTGTGTTCACACAATTTTGGATACCTGTTCTTAAATATTTCCTTATTTCCAGCTGCCTGACTGTTTTATGTATCTGCAGGGCCATGAAGATATATACTGACTTCTAACATAATTATGTTTAAACCTTGACAGCATGCTTTCATTTCAACAGATTCAGCTGTAAAAGTGTAACATCAAATATCCTTTAAAAGAGCACTCCCAAATAGGACTGAGTCTGCAAAATTAAGCAAACTCAACAGAACCAAGTTGTTGATGTGGGCCACAGGATCTTTCTGTGGGAATTGTCTCCATGCAGTTTAAGAACTAGTCATATTTAGGCTTGACTTATTAGAACTAAGTTTTGTGCTTCTGAGTCAGTCCTCATCGTGCTAATTCTCTACATGACATGTATGCAACATCCGAATTTCTGCCTTTGCTTATCAAAACTTGTTCACAATTATCACATACTGCAAGGAGCCAAGAAACATCACCAATAAGATGTGTCTGAAAGAGTAGGGTCATATACCTGTCTTAGGTCTTGATGGGGATAATGTTGGCTTACGCTTAAAAAATGCATCCATACATTATGAAACAAAAATAATATCACCAGGGAAGATTCTTTGGAAAGGCATATTCCATGCCCATTGGTTCTTTGCTACTAAAGTTCTTGTATGTTTACTTGCAAGTGGGACCCACTGCTTACATTGGGATTTCCCTACTTCATCTTGTCTAGATGAGCATGTTTTCCAAGGGAACTGCAGAGTTCCATATGCAAACAGATTCTACCGCCAGTATGCACCAACTGCTGGAAGTAAAATATTTGGATTCTATAGAGGACTAACTACTGTTCTCAGAATTTTTTAGAACCAAAACCCCTTCATCTCCATTTTAGAGGTGATTAAAATATAGCTTCCCAATTTTGGGGCACTTTGGGACTGTTATAAGCACTATCACATGGTTGCCGTGGGGGCGTTTCCAACTACCCAAGTTTTAAAATGAATTCTTTTTTTTAAAAAACATATAGCTCTTTCTTTGTTCTGTACATTATCTGTTTTCCAAATACAGAATTCAGCTGCAGTTTCCAGCTCTGTGGAGCCAGGCATTGCTCACTGCATTTTCATGATTTGTGACTCTCAGAAGTCATGTGTCTCAGATACTTCTGGTTAGAGGGGAATGGAGACTTGTAGGTAACCAGGGATCTAAAATGCCATATCATATCTGCAGAGACACCTGTATTGTTGGTGTTGCATGTCTTCAAGTCATTTCTGGTTTACATCAACCCTAAGGCAACTGTGTCATGGGATTCTCTTGGAAGACTCTGCCCTTGCTTTCTGAGGCTGAGAGTTTGACTAGTCCAAGGTCAGCCAGTAGATTTCCGAGCAGGGATTCAAACCCAGGTTTCTCAGTCCAGCATTCACGCCATTATACCACGCTGGGCCTGTGGAGAAGTCCCTGCATGTACATTAAAATCCATGCTGTGTATCCAAAGACATGCATACAAAGTGAAACACACAAATCCCTAGTCTCTCCTGCCCTCAAGACCACACCTGGAACACTTCAAGCTGCTGCTTGATATTCCCCCATTCTTGCTTACAAGGTACTAAGAGGATCCCCCTTTACCTAAAAGTTTAAAGTAGCTGACTATGTGTGCATGTCAGACAGCAGAGTTGCATAAATAGGAGTATAGTGTCTAAGTCAAGGGAAGTGATAGGACCACTCTATTCTGCCTTGGTCAGACTCCACCTAGAGTACTGTGTCCAGTTCTGGACACCACAGTTCAAGAAGGGTATTGGACAAGCTGGAATGTATCCAGAAGAGGGCGACCAAAATGGCAGAAGGCCTGGAAACCATGACCTATGAGGAGTGACTTAGGGAGCTGAGTATGTTTAGCCTGGGGAAGAGAAAGATAGGATATGACATGATAGTATGTTTAAATATTTGGCAGAATGTCATATGGAGGATTGAGTAAGCCTGTTTTCTGCTGCTCCAGAGAGTAGGGCCATTTCCACACTAGACTGTTATAGCGCTACTATTCCACTTGCAACCCGAAACTGCAAACCCCAGGATTCCATAGGATGTTGCAAGTGGAACAATAGCGCTATAACAATCTAGTGCAGAAATGGCCCAGGACACTAAGCAGTGGCTTCAAGCTTTGGGAAAAGACATTCCAACTAAACATTAGGAAGAACTTTCTGACAGTAAGAACAGTATGACAGTGGAATATGCTGCCTTAGGATGTGGTTGAGTCTCTTTCTTTGGAGGTTTTTAAACAGAAGTTGGATTGCCATCTGTCAGGAATGCTTTGATGGTGCGTGGCAGGGAGTTGGACTCGATGGCCCCTGTGGTCTCTTCCAGCTCTACGATTCTATCCTATCTTCTTCCATTTCTTTGTGAGGCCTATGTGCGGGGAACTATGAGGAAATGAAAATAAGATGGGCAATCGAAGGCATACCTCTGCTTTGCCAAGTAAAAAGGATTTTTTACAAAAATCAAAAAAAGGCCCATGGAAGATGCCCAGTTGTGGTACCAACAGACACTACATTATTGAATGCATGTTTCAATTGTCCCAGACAGTTAATGCCTACTGAACTAATAAAACTTTGTTAATTGTTCCCTATAAATCTGTTTGGCAGCAGCTGTTTGTGAAAGAAGTATGAGAACCTTTTCTTTTACACAATACTCATTTATGTTTTGTTCTCTGAGCCAAGGCCTGCAAGTTGGCAGGACCACCCCAAACAGTTCCAAAAATCTCCTTTTCTGTTCTCAAGGCACTTTCTAACTGTAACTCCCTTCCTGCCGAAATGACTTTCTTCACAGCCTGAACTACTTCAGCTGAGCCCTTGGTGTACTGGTTAAGCCAGGAGTGTGCTTCCTGTAAAGATCTGGATTCCTCTGATGAGGACAGTACAGCTTCTACCAGGCCGAGGCGAAGGGCGCTCTCTGGATCCACCTTCTCAGCCCCACTAAGCAACTGGAGGGCAGGGCTGCTGCCAAGGATTTGTACAAGCCTGGCAGCTCCCCCCAGCCTGGCACTAAGCCCATTTGCTTGTGGACAAATCTCATTTCGCTGTCCGGGGTCATTAACCTGTCAGTGAGAAATAAGTATTGTGTTGTTAATTTATACTGAAGTTTAGCAGTCAGGCCTTCTCAGTCCTTTGCTTCATTTCTATGCAAAGCACAATTCTGGACAGCAAGACTTGCAGACAGTAAGCATTTTCTAATGTCAGACAGGCTAATCAAGCTCCCAGGAAGTAATTTTCAGTTATTTTATCTAAAACAAACAAATGGATTGTGCAAAAATAATCCCAAATCCCCTAATACAGAATGTTCAAACATTCATATTTAGGTATAACATTGCTATTCCAGTTCAAAAATGTTACCACTTAGGCGTAATATTAGGTGGGAGGCAATCTTCTTCAACAGCATCAGCTGGAACTTTATTCAGATAAAGCTGCATGTACACATGCACACTCATATTCTTGTTGCAAACATAAACTGAACATATGAACACCCTACCTATCCCTCCATTAAACAGAAGTAGAGAATTCAACCTGGATACAAAGGAACAAGGAGTTTACAATTCTATGGCTGTCGCCATCAGACCTAACCAATAAGCCAAGAAATTCCAGTCATCAGCACCTGGTTGCTCTCCTTCAGAACAACCTCATTTATATTCTTTTCAGAAGCAGGAAATTAAGAATTGTTGCCATGTACCATGTGCCTAAATACCTTAAAGGTACCAGATCCCTAAGAAGCTAAGCAGGTTCAGCTCTGTTTAATGCTTGGATGTGAGACCACCAATGAATACCAGGTACTGAAGACTATGCTTCAGAGACAGGAAATGACAAAACCAGCTTTTGAGTACTCCTTGCCTAAGAAAAACGTATGAAGTTCATGGGGTTGCCATAAGTTGACAGGCAACTTGAAAGCACATACACACACAAACCATATTTCATGGAGGATAGCCTACTGGTCATGATGACTGTAGGTCACATCCAGTTTATACAGTTCATGTATGTGTTTGTGTTGAGATGAGTCCCAGCTATGCCAATTACAGAGATCCTATGCTAACACCAATATCTGTTGAGAAATGGTGATTAGACTGAATCCTATGAATAGTCCCAACTAGAGTAGACTTCAGGAACCAGTGAGATTTAGGTGTTAATTGACCAGTCAACAAATGATTCAGTGGAGGTCTTTCATTCAGTATATCTCAAGCCATCTCATGTGGGGACCAGTAATTTCTTTTTACTAACGTGCCAGGGACAAGCCCCATATTTGTGACCAGTAGCTACAGTTATTTCTTTTTTAGCAAGAGGCTTGCCAAAGAATGGCAGCCAATGGCCCCAGGAGCCATCGCTTTGATTAGAACATCTATAGCTGAGACTAACTAATAGGATTCATGCATGGAACAGAATAAAACCAACAAAAACCTCTTTTCAGGCAGGCAGCCCCCTCAACCAAAGGGCTAGGCAGTGTAGGTTGGGTCTAGAAATCACAACTGAAATCCTGTTGGTTAGACAAATTATTGAATGATAAGTCAACACACAGGAAAATCCCACTGATTTAAGTAGGTTTACTTAAATAGAACCAGGATCAGAATTCAGGCCAACATCTGCAATGCTCTCCTGGGGAGGGGGGTGCATCGAATACATGCAGCTGGAAACACCCATCAGGGTACTGCCACAACTACTACTTTCAGTGTGACCAGGAGAATGCTGCAGATGTCATTTCCCCAAAGCTCCAATCTGCAGAACTTCAGAAACTTCAAAAGATAGTTTTTGGGGGAGTCATGTTCAGGTATCAATGACTTAAGCAAGTATCCTAATCTTGGAACTAATAAACAAGACGACAGCTATTGTCTTCTTTTGTTTCCATGATCAAATTTATCTCATACAACCATTAGGCTGAGGCACAGAACACTGATTTTAGTGTGTCTACTTCAAGTATGACTGCACCAATATTCTACCTACTGCCTGGTATTAGCAAGCAAAAGACATTTCAAGAGCTTTGTAAGACAAAGATAACACCATTTTGGTGATGTGCAGGAGCAGAATTTAAAGACTTACTTGTGGAGGGAGGGAGTTCTACAGATATCTGACAGCTGATAATGAGGACATTTTAATAGTAGTAATATTTGGAGCACTGAGAGAGAAAAAATCCAGAAGAGTACAATTCATAGGATAAAGATACAGTGCAGTAAAATAATGGGCATGGTAAAATACATGGTGTAACACAAAAAGAGCTGAAGGTTATTGGGTTTTTTTGGCCCAAGTCAGCTTGAAACTGGTCCAAATAGTGATTAGAACATTGAAAAGAAAGCCAATTTTTCATGTGCTTTGTGTGAAAACAGAAAGTCAAAGACTGACTTGTAATTTAGAGAAGATCAAGAGAATGGCATTTTTGAGAACAAACGAGACAGCTTGCAGTATTTGGACGTGGAACAATGGTAGAGAAAACAAAGATTTGGCCAATGGAATTGTGTAGGGATTTTGTTTGATATTCCAGCAAAGTAGCAGGGAATGGTTAATTGCCAGCACAGGGAGGATCTTGTCTTTTGTTGGATCTCATGAAAATAAAGTACTCTCATTCTTCATTGTGCTTAAGAAAGAGAAGGGAGCACAGTACACTGCACAATCCTAAATTTAATGCTGTACTGCAGGAGAAAACTATCACAGTTGCTAATGACATCTCTATCTCTTTTTGGGCAAAGGCCAATGACTTGAGTAGGCATGCCACAGTAAGTGGTTTGACAGCAGCTACTGGTCTGCACAGTTTCCATCTCCTCCAGCATCTCTGAATCTGCCTTATCTTGTATTGTGTTTGCAGTGATAAACCCTTGCCAAAAACATAGTGTGCTTTACAGAGGATGGAGAGAAAAAAACCAACATGGAGGGGGGAAAAGATGCAGG
>CAOLHI010007957.1:0-11234 GCA_948474755.1 Ctenosaura bakeri
TGCAAATTTGATCAGCATGCCCTCCATCCTTCACCCAAGTCATTGATAAAAAATGTTGAATAGGACGGGGGCCCAGGACAGCCCCCCTGGGGCACCCCACTAGTCACTTCTCTCCAGGATAAAAAGCAGCCATGGGTAGCCCCCTTTTGGGTTTTGGTGGGTTTAACCAATTACAAATCCAACTAACAGTAGCCCTGTCTAGCCTGCATTTTACTAGCTTCTTTACAAGAATGTCATGGGGAACTTTGTAAAAGGGCCCTTTCCCCAGGTCAAGATATGCTACGTCTACCTTTTCCCTTCATCTATCAAGCTTGTAACCCTATCATAAAAAGAGATAAGATTAGTCTGGCATGACTTATTTCTGAGAAATCCATGCTGGCTTCTAGTGATTACGGCATTGCTTTCTAAGTAATTACAAACTGACTTTTTAAATTATCTGCTTTAGGATTTTTTCCTGGAATTGATGTCAGGCTGACTGGGAAAATTATTATGGTCCCCCTTTTTTCCCCCTTCCTTGAAGATGGGGTTTGCATTTCCCTCCTCCAGTCTGCTGGGACTTCTCCTTTTCCCCAAAATTTCCCTAAAGATTATTGCAAGTGGTTCAGAAATGACTTTTGCCAGCTCTTTTAATATCCTTGGATGTAATTCATCGGGCCCCGGGGGGATTGAATTCATCTAGTTTAGCCAATATTCCTGTACTACTTCTCTATTTATTCTGTGCTGTTCCCCCCCCCCTTCCCACCTGCTCCCCATGCCCCAGGTTGGGTACTTCACCCTTTTTTGGGAGAAAACAGAGGCAAAGAAGGTATTGAATATTTCTGCCTTCTGTCTTCCCTCCGTTTTTAAATTTGGTCACCTTCTCCACGCAGTGACCCTTTATCTTTTCCCTTTTTTTTTTCCTTTCTGCTGCGGACATAAAAAAATCGTTTTATTGTTTTTATTTTCGGGCAAGCCTGAGTTCATTCTGCGCTTTAGCTTTTCTGACCTTCTCCCTATGTCTCCTGGCTATTTGTTTTAATTCCTCTTTGGTTTTACCATTTTTCCACTTCCTGTACATGTTTCTTTTAAAACTTAGCTCAGCTGAAAATTTTTTTGAACCATTCCGGTTTTTTTGAGACCTGCCATTTTTCCTCCTTATTGGAAATTTTTAATTGTGCCTTAATTACTTTTAAGAAACTCCCATTTATGGGAAACCCCCTTTTTTTTTTAGAACTTGACCACAGGATTTCAGCAAACCCCTGTTTAGAAACACAAACTGCGGGACCAGGAGCTGGGGGTGATGGGTAGGATCACATAGACCCCTTTTGGGGGAAATCGGGAAACGAACTCTCTGGGGAAATACGTTAGGAAAAAGGGGGTGGGCCAATTCCCGCCTGCCCAAATAAAGTCACTCTGGTACACCCAGGCCTGGTTTTACACCTCGACAGCACAGGGGGAGAGGAGAGGAAACGGTTGGTGGATAGGGAGGTCACCTAGACCCAGGGAACACCTACAGGAGACTTGCCTGCCTGCGGGGGGGGGAATTAACACAACGGAACTTACAGCACCGCCTGGCCAAAAACAGCGGGGGAAGAGGGGCACGGGGGCCAAAACCCCCAACCCTCCCTAACTGGTTTTCTGGGGGCCCGGGGCGCCTTTCCCCCAACCCCCGGGCTAAACCGCTAAACACCAAGACTAAGTCGGGGCTCACCACCCAATCCTAGTTGGCTAGCCAAAAACGGGGTTCCCACCCCGGGGGAAATTCCCAAAAAGACCGGGAAATCTCACCCGGGGTCTCTTTCCCAAAACAAAATCAAAAACCAAAACTCAAGGGGAAAAGGGAAAGGACAGGGGGCACAAGGGGGGTTTCTCCTTCTGTGCCCCTTTTCCCAAAAATACTTTTGTGTGGCCCTTTCTGCTAAGATGTTGAATGCGTGTAGAATGTTCCTCTATGTGGTAGGCCTAAATCAGGTAAAATCCCAACCCACGATAGACCCCAAAGGGGGGGTGATTCCCAGGACCAGACAAGAAGAGGGGTAAATTACCATGAGATAGAGCTAACTCACACAGAGACACAAAACACGTTTTAAAAAACCCCGGTTTAAAAAAAAATTTTTTTTTAAAAGCCAAACCCCCCCTTTTTTAAAAAAAAAAAAAGGGGGAAAAAAAAAACCCCCGGAACCCCCTTTTTTTTTCCAAGGTTTTTAAAATTTTTTTTCCCCCCCCCCCGGGTTTTTTTAAAAAAAACCCCCTTTTTTTTTTTTTCCCTTTGGGGAAAAATTTTTGGGGGGGCCCCCCCAGCCTGGGGCCCCCACCCGGGGGGAAAAAAAAAAGGGGGGGGTAGGGGTTTAAAGGCCCAAAAAAAAGGGAAATCCGGGGCCCCCGGGGGGGGGTTTTTGGGGCCCCCCGGGAAAAAACCCCAAGGGGGGAATGAAAAAATTTTTAAATTTTTGGGGCCAGGGGGGCCCCCCCCAAAAAAAAAATTTTTGCCCCCAAAAAAAGGGGGGGGGGAAAAAACCCCCCCCCCCGGGGGGAAAGGGGGGGGGGGCCCCCCCCCCCCCAAAAAAAAAAGGAAAAAAACCCCCCGGGGGGGAAGGGCCCCCCCTTTTCCCCCCCCTTTGGGGGGGGAAATTTTTTTTTTCCCTTTTTGGGGGGGAAAAAAAAAAAAAACCCAAAATTTTAAAAAAAACCCCCCCAAAAAAACCTTTTAAAATTTTTTCCCCCCCCCCCAAAAAAAAAAGGCAAATTCCAAAAGGAAAAAAGGCCCCGGGCCCGGCCCCACCCCTTTTTTGGAGGGGGGGGCCCCCCCCCCCCTTTTTTTTTTCCCCCTTTTTGGGGGGTTTCCCCCAAAAAAAAAACCAAAAAGGGGGGGGTTTTGAACCCCAAAAAGAAAGGGGCCCCAAAAAAACCCCCCCCAAAAAAAAAAACCCCTAAAAGGGCCCAAAAAAAAAATTTTTTTTTTCCCCCCCAAAAAAGGGAAAAAAATTTTTGGGAAAAAAAATTTTTGGGGGGGGCCCCCCCGGGGAAAAAATAAAAACTTTCCCCGGGGGAAAAGGGGGGGTTTTTTTTCCCCCCCGGGGCCCCCAGGGGGTTAAAAGGCCCAAAAAAAAGGGGGGTTTTTTTTTAAAAAAAAATTTGGGGGAAAAAAGAAATTTTTGGGGGGTTTTTTAAATTTTTTAAAAAAACCCCCCAAAATTGGGGGGGAAAAGGGGGAAAAAAAAAAAAATTTGGGGGAAAAAAAAAAAAAAAATTTTTGGGAAGGTTTCCCAAAAAAAAGGAAAAGGGGGGGAAAAAAAAAAATTTCGGGAAAAAGGGGGGGGGGGGCCCGGGAAAAAAAAATTAATTTTTAAAAAATTTTAAAAAATTTTATAAAGGGGGGCCCCCTTTTTTTTCAAAATTTCCCCCCCCCGGGGTTTTTGGGAAAAAACCCCCCCCTTTTTTTTTTCCCCCCCCCAAAAAAGGGGTTTTTTTTTCCCCCCAAATTTTGGGAAAACCCCCAAAATTTTTTGGGGGGTTTTTTCCCCCCTTTTTTAAAACTCCAAAAAATTTTCCCCAAAACCCAAAAATTTTTTTTTTCCCCCAAAAAAAAGGGCCCCCTTTTTTAAAAATTTTAAAAAACCCCCCTTTCCCCCTTTTCCCCTTTTAAATTTTTTTTTAAAAAACCCCGGGAAAAACCCCCCCTTTTTTTTTTTTCCCCCCGGGGGGGGGGCCCCCCCCCCTTTTTAAAGGGCCCCCAAAAGGGGGAAAAAATTTTTTAACCCTTTTTTCCCCTTTTTTAAAAAGGGGCCCCCCCCCCAAAAAATTCCTTTTTTTAAAAAATTAAAAAATTTTTTTTTAAAAACCCAAAAAAATTTTTTTTTGGGGGTTTTTTTTTTCCCCCCCGGGGGGGGGGGGGGTTTTTGGGAAAATTTTTCCCCCCCCCAAAAATTTTTAAAAAAAAAAACCCTTTTTTGTTTTTTTCCCCCCCAAAAAAAGGGGGGGGGAAAAAACCCCGGGGCCCCTTTGGGGGGGCCAAACCCCCCTTTTTTTTTTGGGGGGGAAAAACTGGGAAAAAAAACCCCAAAAAAGGTTTTTTTTCCTTTTTTTTTTTTTTTAAATTTTCCCCTTTTTTTTGGGGGGGCCCCCCCTTTTTTTTTTAAGGGGGTTTCCCCCCCTTGGGCCCCCTTTTAAAAAAGGGGCCGGGGAAAAATTTTTTTAAAAATTTTTTTAAAAAAGCCCAAAAAAAAAAATTTTAATTAAAAGGTTTTTTAAAGGGAAAAAAAGGGGGAAAAAAAAAGGGTGGGGGGCCCGGAAAAATTTTTTAAAAATTTTAAAGGCTTTTTTTAAAAAAAAAAAAAAAGGGGGGGGTTTTTTTTTTTTTTAAAAGGGGGGGGGCCCCCCCCAAAAGGTTTCCCCCCCTTAAAAATTTTTTTTAAAACCTTTTTGGGGGGGGTTTTTTTTGGGCCCTTTTTGGGCCCGGGTTTTAAAAAAAAAATTTTTTAAAAAAGGGGGCCCCTTTCCCCCCCTTTTAAAAGGGGAAAACCCAACCCTTTAAAAAACCCCCCAAACCCCTTCCCCCCTTTTTTTTCCCCTTTTTTTTTTAAAAAAAAATTTTTTTTTTTTTTATTTTTTGTTTTTTCCCCCCTTTGAAAATTTCAAACCCCTTTTTCCCCTTGGGGGAAAAAAAATCCCTTTTTCCCCGGAAAAAAACCCCCCCCCCCCAAATTGGGGTTTAAAAACTGCCCCCCGGGGGGGTTTCCCCCCCCCCCCCCCCAAAAAAAAAATTTTAACCCCCGGGGGGGGGGGTTTTTAAAAACCCTTTAAAATTTTTCCCAAAAGGGCACCAGGAGGGGGACTTTGGGGCTGGATCCAGCTTGTAAAAACCCTTCTTGGAATTAAAAGGGGGAAAAGAACGGACACTTTTTTTCCAAAATTGGGCCTAACCAAGAGAAAAAGGGTACCATTAAACCTTTTTCTCTTATTCTTAGACACCAAAAACTCCTATTTTTGGCCCAACCCAAAAAATCGTGTTGGGCTGCGGGATAACATTGCTCACTCATGTTCAGCTTGTAATTTTCCCCAAGACTCTTAGATCCCTTTCACACGTACTGCTATCCAGCCACATGCCCCCCTCCTGTATTTGTGCCTTCCATTTTTTCTACCTAATATGGACCTAACATTTCTTTTAATTAAATTTCATTTTATTAGCTTTGGGCTAGCTCTCCAATCTGTCAAGGTTTTTCAAAATTTGATCCTGTCCTCTGGTGAATTAGCAACCCCCCCCAAATTTTGGGGAACCACGGGAAATTTGATCAGCATGCCCTCCACTCCCATCCAAGTCTTTGGGAAAAAAATTTTTAAAAAGGACTGGGGCCCGGACAGAACCCTGTGGCACCCCACTAGTCACTTCTCTCCAGGATGAAAAGCAGCCATGGGTGAGCCCCTTTTTGGGGTTTTGGTGGTCAACCAATTACAAATCCAACTAACAGTAGCCCTGTCTAGCCTGCATTTTACTAGCTTCTTTACAAGAATGTCATGGGGAACTTTTCAAAGGCCTTACTGAGGTAAAGGATTGTTCTTCTCGGCTTTCCCCTTTTCATCTATCAAGCTTGTAACCCTATCAAAAAAAGAGATAAGATTAGTCTGGCATGACTTATTTCTGAGAAACCCATGCTGGCTTCTAGTGATTACGGCATTGCTTTCTAAGTAATTACAAACTGACTGTTTAATGATCTGCTTTAGGATTTTTCCGGGAATTGTTTGTCAGGCTGACTGGGCAAAAATTTTTGGGCCCCCTTTTTTTCCCCCCCTTGAAGATGGGGATGGCATTTCCCTCCTCCAGTCTGCTGGGACTTCTCCTTTTTCCAAAAGGTTTTTGAAAGATTATTGCAAGTGGTTGGGGGAAAAGACTTTTGCCAGCTCTTTTTTAAAATCCTTGGATGTTTCCCTCTGGCCCTGGGGACTTGAATTCATCTAGTTTAAACCAGATATTCCTGTACTACTTCTCTATTTATTCTGTGCTGCATTCCCCCCCCCTTCCTCACCTGCCCCCCCCAGGTTGGGTACTTCTATCCTTCTGGGAGAAAAAAGAGGCAAAGAAGGTATTGAATAGTTCTGCCTTCTGCTTCCCCCCGTTATTAATTGGTCACCTTCTCCCCCGCAGGGCCTATCATTTCCTTGTTTTTTTTGCTGCGGACATATCTAAAAAAGTCGTTTTTTGTTTTTGATGTTCTGGCAAGCCTAAATTCATTCTGCGCTTTAGCTTTTCTGACCTTCTCCCCCATGTCTCCTGGCTATTTGTTTTAATTCCTCTTTGGTTTTACCATTTTTCCACTTCCTGTACATGTTTCTTTTAACACCCTTTGCTCAGCTGAGAGTTCTTTTCTTTAACCATTCCGGTTTCTTTAGAGACCTTCCCCTTTTTCCCCCCTTATTGGCAGTTTTCAATTGTGCCTTCAGTATCTCACTTTTAAGAAACTCCCATCCGTCATGAACTCCTTTCTCTTTTAGTAGTCTTGACCACAGGATTTCAAAAACTCCCCAAGTTTAGAAACACAAACTGCGGGACCAGGAGCTGGAGTGATGGGTAGGATAATAGCCCCCGGGGGGGGTTGGGGGAAAAAAACTCTTTTTGGAACTACGTTAGGAAAGAGGGATGGGGGAAACCCAAACTCCAGCCTGCCCAAATAAAGTCACTCTGGTACACCCAGGCCTTTTGGGTTTTTCACCTCGACAAACACGGGGACGGGGAGAGGAAACGGTTGGTGGATAAAGGGGGGTCACCTAGACCCAGGGCCCTCCCCCAAAAAAAATTTTTTTTTTTTCCCTTTTTTTTGGGGGGGGGAATTTTCCCTTTTTGCTTGGGGGGGCCCCCCCCCGGGGGGGGTGGGGGGAATGGTTTGGGGGGGAAAAAATGGGGCCGGCCCGGGGGGGGGGTTTTTTCCCCCCCCCCCATTTTTCCCCCCAACCCCCCCCTTTTCCCCCCCCCCCCGGGGGCCTTTAAATTTTTAGGGGGGGAAAAAATTTTTGTTTTTTCCCCTTTTTTAAAAAAAAATTTTTCCCCCAAAAAAACAAATTTTTTTTTTCCCAAAAAAAAATTTTTGGGTTTTAAATTTTAAAAAATTTTTTTTCCCCTTTTGGGGAAAATTTTCCCCCAACTTTTTGTTTTTTTTTTTGGGTTTTTTTTCCCCCTTTTTTTTTTTAACCCTTGGGCCCTTTTTTTTAACCCCTTTTTCCTTTTTTTTTTCCCCCCAAAAAGGGTTTAATTTTTTTTAAATTTTAAAAAAAAACCCCCCCCCCCCCCCCTTTTTTTTTTTCCCCCCCCAAAAAAAAAAAAATTTTTAAAAAAGGGGGGGAAAAGGGGGTTTTTTTTTAAAAAAAAAGGGGCCCCCCCAAATTTGGGGGGGAAAAAATTTTTTCCCTAAACCCCCAAAAACCCCCTTTCCCCCCCCTTTTTAAGAAAGCCGGGGGGGGCCCCGGGGGGAAAGGGGCCCCCTAAAAAGGGGCCCCAAAAAGGGTTTCCCCGGGGGGGGCCCCCCCCCGGGTGGGGGCCCGGGGGAAAGGGGGCCCCCCCAAAAAACCCCAAAAAGGTTTTGGGGGGGGGTTTTTTTTAAAAGGGGGGGGAAAAAAAAAAAAAAAACCCAAAAAAAGGGGGCCCCCCCTTTTAAAAAACCCAAAAAAAGGGGAAAAAAAACCCCCCAAAAAAAAAAAAAAAGGGGGGGAAAAAAAAGGGGGGGGGGGGGGCCCCCCCCCCGGGGGGCCCCCAAAAATTTTTTGGGGTTTTGGGAAAATGGAAAGGGGGGTTTTTTGGTGGGAAAAATTTTTAACCCAAAAATTTGGGCCAAAGGGGTTTTCCCCCAAACCCAAAAAAAAGGGGGGAAAAAAAGGGGGGTTTAAAGGGGGAAAAAAAAAAACCCCCCGGGGGGCCCCCCCCCTTTTTTGGGCCCCTTTTAAAAAGGGCCCTTTTTTCCCCCCCCCAAAAAAAGGGGGGAAAAATTCCCCATTCCCCCTTTTTTTTTGGGGGGTTGGGAAGGGGAAAAAAAAAAAACCAAATTTGGGGAAATTTTTTGGCCCCCCAAACTTTTGGGGGGGGAAAAGGGCTTAAAAACCCCCCCCAAAAAAAAGCCCTTTTTTTAAAAAAAAATTTTTTGGGGTTTTCCCCGCCCCCCAGGAAAAAAGTTTTTAAAAAGGGGTTTTTAAAAAACCCCGGGGAAAAAAAGGGGGTTTTAACACCTACAGGAAATTTGCCTGCCGGGGGGGGGGGGGAATGAAAAACCCAAATTACACCCCCCCAAGAGCGGGGGAAGGGGGGCCAAAACCAAAAACCAAAAAACCCCCCTAACTTTTTCGGGGGTGAGGGGCGTTTTCCCCCGGGTAAACCCTGTAAACCCCAAGACTAAGCCCGGGCACCCCCCAAACCCAATTTGGGGCCCCAAATAGGATCCTCACCCAAATTCTGAAAACCGGGGGAATTTAACCGCCTCTTCCAAACAAAAAAAAAAAACCCAAAAACTCAAGGGGGAAAAGGGGGAAAGGCCAGGAGCACAAGGGGGCTTCCCTTTTTGGCCTTTTTTAAAAAGTATTTTTGTGGGCTTGCTGCTAAGATGTTGAATGCGTGTAGAATGTTCCTCATGTGGTAGGCCTAAATCAGGTAAAACCCCAAAGCCCACGAAGACCCAAGATGGGGAGGGGGTTCCCAGGACCAGACAAGAAGAGGGGTAAAGATTACCATGAGATGGCTAACTCACAAGAGACACAAAAACCCGTGCACTAACCTGCCTAACAGACCTAAACCAGCTCAACTGACCGTTCCCTGGGTTTTGGAACCGCCCAATTTGAGGAGGTTTGCGACTCCTTCTCAAACTGGGGGTCCGGGGGCTCCCCCAAATTCCCCCCACTCTGTTACCCTGTATTTTGGGGGGCCCGGGGAAGGGGCACCCAAATAACCAAACAACAACACAAGATGGGGAAATTGGTCTCGAGCACTCTCTTAAGCTAACGAGAGGCAGGGTAACTTTAGGGATTTTTAACTCTATGTATACAGCGTCGGGTCAGAGAGCGGTAAGAAAAGTTTTTCGGGTAACAAATAATAGTTTTATTGAGAGCAAATAACACAACAGACAAACATACAGTAACTAACTAAGAAATAGAAATGGAGAGTTTTTGGGGAATGGGTAATACAGCACCTGGTCTCGTAGTCCTGAAGAGAAACTGAGGTTGCGGGGGGGAAAGCTCCTTTTCGCTGGGGGGAGCTCGCTGGACAAACCGACAGCAAGGCAGGATGGAAGTCCAAAGTAGTCCAAGGGGGAATTTGAAAATGGGGACTTTTTATAGGGTGGATTTTACCTACAGCCCATGCCATGCTCGGTGAGAAAAAAAGAGAATTTGTTTTGGACAAAGGTGTTGGAAAAGGTCCCCCCCCATAATGAGCTTAGCGCTCGATGACAATAGTATGGCCAGTATGCAAAGGGCCCCCAAAAAGGAATGGCTTGGCATTTTGGGTTATTTTTTTTGTATGGAGTCATGCTGAGCAAGGCCGGTTTGCAAGAAGGTGTTCCCTGAAACATCAGAGAGGTTTTAATTGCCTCCCAAAAATAAAGGTTTAAAATTACAACCACACCTAATACGTGCTTGTCCAGTCCCCTTTGCAAACACGTGGAGTAGGGTGGCAGGGGAAAAATAAAAAAAAGGGCCCAAATTTTTTGATATAAAAGGATATTATGCTCTCACCAGACTTTCATAACCGTAAAAACATGGCCATCTGCTTAGGAAGGCCTCATCCATGTCCTCAGTCTGGCCCGGAGGTTGTAGCAAACCCCCACAATCACATCCCTATTGTTTTTCCCCCCCCTTAATTCTCACCCAGATGCTCTCAACTTGGATTCCCAGATTTAAGTCCTGGGGTTTTTTTCACAGGTGAAATCATCCCTGACATATAAGGTTACTCCTCCTTTCTTCTTTGGTCTATTTCTCTGAAATAGATTATACCCTGCTATTCCTACATTCCAATCATGAGTTCATTCCCCCCAGGTTTCAGTTGGTCTTCTATGTGGAAAGTGACAGTTCTGAAAAAAAACCCCTCCATGCACAGTGTCTCTGTGAAACTGAATGCTGATTTTTTAAATATAAAAGAACCTCTATGTGTAGCAGAAACTCTCCTGTTTAGATGTATAGCTTTCCATGTAGGGAGAGCAACAGAGCAAGGCTAGCTAATAGGGAATTTAAACAGGGGCTGTTCAGGCCAAAGTGGGAAAGTTCAAGGGTATGAAAATTTTTGCACTGAGTAACAAAGCTTGATCCCCTGTGAGTAGAGTGGCCTTTCTAGCCAGGCAACATTATGTTTTCCCCCTGTTAAAAAAGGAATAACCTTACATTCTGGAATTAAAAACTGCCCAGAGAAAATTTTCTCTGGTAGTGGTGGTTTGTATGGAGTTCTGGGGTTTTTTAGTTTGGTGAGGCACAGGAGTGCTTTGGCTGAGAAAAACAAATACTCCTCCCTAAACTTCCAGTCCCAGGATTCCATATGATGGAACCACTGTAGAAAACTGGAATAACAGTGCTATAATTCTGTAGTGTGAATGGGTCCCATCTGGGTGCAACCCTAAAAACCCAGGGTAGGATCCCCCTGGGAAAACATTATTCTGAGGCTTCTTTAGTCTGCAGGTGACCTTGCTTCCTAAAGTTACTAGGAGAGAGAGAAATCTTTTAAATCAGTACTAGTCTGTTGTGCAAATATTTGTTGCTGCTGTGTGTCTTCAAACCATTTCTGATTTATGATGCCCTGAAGCTGAACTTATCACAGGGCAAATTGTAGAAAAATTTTTAGAAAGGGGGTTTTCCTTTGCCTTCCTCTGAGGCTGGCACAGTTGTGTAGGAACATGGGGGCGGGGGGGGGGATTCGCCCCAGGTGGTAAAGTTCTGGGGCTCCCGGCCCCTAGCCATGGCCCCGCACACCCTGGGTGCCAGCCCCCCGCACAGTGACCATGCCCCGCATGCCTGTCCTGCCTCTCCTACCCCTCCTCCCCCACACTCCAAGCTCCACCACTGGGCTGACAGCCTCCTCAAGTTGTTTTCCCCCTTTGCCAAGCAGAAAACTGAACCCTAGTCTCCAGAAAAATAGTCCAACATTAAACCATGACACTGCCTCTATATGCCTGATGGGAATGTGATCAATAGAACAGTGAATGCTAAAGCAAGGGAAAGGGAAAAACCATGGCCCTCCTGATGTTCCTGCAATCAGGATCCCTTGCCATTGGTTTTGCTGGCTGGGGCTGATG
>CAOLHI010007958.1:0-11247 GCA_948474755.1 Ctenosaura bakeri
GTTTTTATTTTCATTATTTGGTTTTATAAACACGCTGTCCTCAAACAAAGAATAGCTTTGGCTCTCTTTTATCACTAAAAAAAGGAAAGAAGTAGCATCTGAAAAAAACCCCTGGGGGGACCAGGTAAACTCCCCCCTTTTGCTGTCCTTCCATTGCCAAAGATTTTTTTTTCTTTTTTAAAATTAAGGGGGGAATGCCTTTTATAAGAAAGGGTTTTTTATGTTGTTCTGTATTTTTTTTGTTTCTTTTCAAAAATACCAACTTGTTTCAACTATGACCCTAGTTCTTTCAAATTCTAGCAAAAAACTCTTTAATTTTTCTCCCATATGTGTAACTTTTAAAAAAAAATTTTCAGTTTTTAATTTTTCCCTTTTTTATCTTCATTCTTTTTTTGCAGGGGATATAAATAAAAACAAAAAAAACTGTATTACTGAGGGAAAAACACCATAGAACCTTCTTTCCCAGTTTGAAATTTGGTGGAATGGATTTTATGTTTTTGATATTAAAAATTTGGGGCATTTTGGGGAAAGGGAGCGGGAGAAAGCTTTTTTTTTTTGGATTTGTTATCAATTTTTAAAACTTGCTGGGATTTTTTGGGAAGAGGCTTCCCATGCCAGTTTTCCTTATCCTAAAATACCTGTGGATTATTATAAAAAAATTTTAAAAGAAAGGAGGTTAGACCACAATCCATTTAAAAAAAAAACGGTTTTTTTTTTCTGAAACCAGCAATGTCTAAAATAAATGCCACAGAACCCCCCACTGCAAACATGATGATCTATCTCTAGGTTTGTGCTATCAATCCCTTTCCATTTCTTCCCTTTAGACTTGCCTCTTACTTTTGCTGGGGGGGAAAAAAACCCCAAAAACCTCTGCCTTACGGGTCTACATTTTCATTTTTTTTTTCTCCCAACTGCACTTCAGCTCTATTGTGAAAACCCAGCCCAGTGCAGGAGTGTCAGACTAGTGGGGAGACTAAGTTTATTCCCCACTCAACGGGCCCACTGCATATCGTGGTCCTGTTTCTCTTTTAGCCTAATCTAGCTCACCAATTCATTGTGAAGACCAAAATTAAAAAGCAGAGGGGGAACCAAAAAGTGCAGCACGGAGACTAGAAACTAAGGACCAGCATGGGGGAAAACCCCGGTTCAAATCCACACTTGTCCATGAAAGGACATGGGGGGAACATTACCTCTCAAGCTAACCTACCTCACAGGGCTGTTGTGAGGATAATCACGGGGGGGAAGGGCAATCCACACTGCCTTTAGGAAAAAAAATACAAATGTAGAATAAAAATATGTTTTAAAAAAACCCAAATTTAAAGACATTATCTTTATAAATTTTTCCCCTTTTTTTTCAACACCACACTGACAGTGTGACCCCCCTTGTTGTGGGGCCCCAAATAAATTTCCCAAAAAAACTTTAAAAGTGAGTCAGCTGCATCTCTTTAACCAAAACATAATAAAAATTTTTATCCCCTCCTTGGATTTTTTCTCTTTAGACTCTGAGCTTTTGCAACATGAATGATCACATTTTTCCCCGTCTCTGATACTGTACCGGCCCCCTTTGGGAGAGGGAAGGCCTTTTGTTTAAAAGAAAAATAAATTCAAGTCAGAAAATCAGTAATTTGTCAAAATAGACATGCTAGGTATTTTTGTAATTTTAAAAGGGCCTGAATAAGCAATTTTGTGCAAGCAGAAACGTCTTTTTTGCTGCAGGAAAGAGCATCAGACAGACTGAGCTCTCAATAAAGGATCTAAAAAACAATTCCCTTTTTGCCATAAAAAGCCCCAGGTTGGGGATTTGTTCCTGAAAAATACAAATATCCTAAGTTTATTTAGCTATTTTTGAAAAAGTTAAACCAGTGATATGAAAGATTAAAATGGCAACAAAAGGGGAAGAAGACATGATAAATGTGTGGTGGCACAAACCCACACTCCCTAAAATGTTGCCCAGCCAAAAAATGATTTAAAGTCATTGCATTTTCTGCTGGGCCTGTGCCTGGGCAGAAAGGAACGAGCAGATCCAAAGTTAAAGGGCCCTGTGCTTTGCTTAATTTTTAATGGGCACAAACTGCCAAAAAGGAAGACAAGCCCAAAAAAATCTCTGGGGTCTGGTAAAGAAAAGTTTTTATATGTCCTGCCAGTTGTGACAGCTCAAATTCATAACAGGGAGCAGAAGAGAAAACTATTCCTATCTACAGTCTCGAAAAAGTAAAAGTAAAAAAGGGTCATCTGGGAAGAAAACAGTTGTTTTAAAGGCTAATTCAAATTTCATTTAACATAAATATTCGAGAGCATCAAATGCCCTGGGGGGGCCCTCTATGTCTTTTAGCTTGACTGCTGGGAGTGCTCTAACGGGGGATCCTGCATTGAGCGGGGGACTGGACCGGGGCTCAGACCCCTTCCAACTCCATCATTCTTAACTGCTGAACTCTTTTTTTTGTTTTGTTTTGAAAAAAATCTAATTTCTTTCTTTCTTTTTCATGGGGGTACAGTCTGAAACGGCACACTCCATTTTTTTCCTTAGGGTTTAAACCCTGGAGATTGCATCCACAAAAATTCCAAATTATCTCAAGAGTATCTAGGTATACCTTTTTTATTTATTTCTTTCCTATCAAAAATATTTGATCCTAAAATTTCTACATTATTTGTCTTTTAACAACATATTTTGGGGAAAATTCTGGTGTGGATTTTTTTTTATTGTATATTTTTATTACTGAAAAAAGAATTTTACAAAAGAGTTAAGAACAGGTTTGTCTATTAATGCAAAATTTCTCATCTGCCCACTCATGCACATCTCATACAATGTGTGAGTTTGACAATGATGCAACACGGGGGACACCTATGTTAATAGTAGACAGGAAAAAGGGCTACATTCAATGCAAATTATATAAAAATTTAAAGGCCCTCAGTGTAAAAGGAAAAGATCTAGAGTTCTGAGGAAATTTTCTTTGCTAAAAGCTACTGTGGATCTGATAGTGAATCAGTCACAATCTTTATTGTCATTCTTGTAGAAAGAAAAGAAGAAAGGAAATAAGTTTCTGTAAAAAAAAAATTATTTCAAATAATTGAGCTCAAAGCTTTTAGGGGAGGAGGGATGAAGCAACTTATGCTTAAAAAAAGATCTCAAAATGCTTTAATGAAGGGATGGAAAGGGGAGGGGCCCTTTTTATTATGTAGGACTCAACTCCCAGAGAGGTAAGGGTGGGGGAATACTACAAGTTGTAAATTTAAATTTTTTGGAGGTCATTCAATCCTGACCCCGGCCTAATGGGATCCTTAATTGAATTTAAAGATCTGGGGTCTGGAGACATTAGGGAAAAAGGGCAATACATCATGAAAGAAATCTCCTAACCATCCAGAGCAGATTTTGAGAGTGTTTAATGGTGATTGGGGGTTTTTCCTTTATGGGGGAAACTGCTCCATTATTTGGGAGTACTAACTTGGATGAAAAATCCAGAGCTATGGCTCAAGAAATACCTGTTTCCAGTCTTAGACTGCCTTAGGCATGCTGCTTGCTAGACTCAGACCACATTTGCAATGTAGGGGAAAAAAAAATCTCTCTTATAGGTTTATTGCAAGGATTACAAGCAAAATGGATGAAAAACTGTTTTGGGACACAAAAAGTGTTAATACTGGTTTATTATTGTTCCTAGAAGACATGATTTAACAAGCAGGAGTTTCTGCTAACTTACCCTTTACCTGTTATTCCTTTGCCTTTAAAAGTTTTAGCAATAATTGCTGGGGGTTGGGGGCCTGGCCAAAGGCTTTGCAAGCCTTCCCCCTGTCCCCATCAACAATAAGCATGCCAGCTAGGAATGCAAACAAACAGATTAACTATAAAAGGATTCACAGAAGAAACCCTTTCCCCCAAGAGCTTCCACACAGTGGGGGGGGGGGGGGAAAGAAGATTATACAGAGAAGTGGCCCCATGTTGTGCTAGGTTGCCAAAAATAATTTTGATTTTTTAATTAAGCAGAAAAATCAGTACAGAGAAAGTAGCTTCAAAAATATGCATACTTGGGGTAGGGGGGGCTTAAAATTTTATCCTTCATCCTTGAATAAAACACTGGGAAAAGTAAATGTTAATTACCAATCTATTCAATGAAATCTTTTAAAATAAAAAATAAAAGAGACAGTAGTTTATAGCATTAAGAAAAACAAGGAGGGGAAAAATGTAAATAAAATTTCCCCTCCACATTTACAGGTTTGACATTCATGAATTTGATTTTTTTGAGCTTGTGTGCCCCCCCATCCTCCCATTCCTATTTTTCCCCGGGGGGGTTTCCAAGGCAAAACAGAAGGAAATGGTGGGAAGGAGGCTTCCCTGGCCCCCCTTTTCCTCCTCCGGAGATTCCTCCCTCCTGTGGTTCCCCCAGTGAAAGAAAACTCGCCCCAAGCAAAAGGGAAAGGGGCGGGGGGGGGCCCCAAGAGCTTTCTTTTCCTCCTCCAGTGTTTCCCCCCCCCCTTCACATCCATTTTTGGGGGAAAATGCATTGGGAAGGGGAACCCGGAAGGGGGAATTTCCAAGGAGGAAAAGGAGGTTCCGGGAGCCTCCCCACAACCCCTTCCCTTCCATTTTGAATGGGAACGAAAAAGGGGGGGACCCCCCAGGGGGAATTTAAAGGGGGGGAAGCAGAGGGGGGAGTTCTTCATGATTTTTCCACTTTCAAAAAGGTTTCCCGCCCCCAAACCCTCAGAAATGGGGGAGGGAGGACGGGAATTTTTTTAAGTATTTGTGTGCTCAAGAAAATATTATCAGGTACCCCCAGACACCTGGAATTTGTTAAAGCAGTGCCCAAAGGGATTAAAATTTTTTTAGAAAAAAATTTATTCATACAACAAACTTTGGGAAAATTTTGCCAATAGATACTTGGGGATTCTTGCACATTTTAATGGGACCATTAAAAAAACTGGTGAAAAGGGAAAAAAACCAAAGGAAAAAGAAAAGGGGGTTAATTCCAAAAAAATCCCCAAAAGCCCACCAAAAAATCCCCCGGGGAACCAAAAAAAAAAAATTTTGCCTTTCAACAAATTTGGTTTTTTCAAAACATGTGTGAGCATTTCCTTTTTGGTCCTGTTGATTTTTGTGACTTTGGGGATCAGTCCCTACTTTCTGTTTCCTTTATGCACACTTAATGGTCCCATTGAAAATGTGCAAGACATACACTCAAGTATCTATTGGCAAAATTTCCAGACAGTTCTGTTAGAATGTAATAAGTTATTTATTCTAAACAAATATTTAATCCCTTCTGTGACAGCTGCATTAACAAATTGACCAGGTGTCTCGGGGTTCCTGATAATTTTTTTTACACACAAAATTTAAAAGATACAGTCCTCCCTCCACATTTCTGAGGGTTTGGGGCACGGAACCTTTGTGAAAGTGGAAAAATCATAAAAACTCCCCCATCTGCCCCCCCTCTCATTCCCCGCTGGGGCCCCCCCTTTCCCCGTTCCCATTCAAAATGGAAGGGAAGGGGTTGTGGGGAGGCTCCCGGGAAACCTCCTTTTCCCCCTTTGGGATTTTCCCCCTTTTTTCCCGTTTCCCCCTTTCCCCCAATGCATTTTGCCCCAGCGCTGAGAAGATGGATGTGAAGGGGAGGGGGAAACATGGAGGAGGAAAAAAAAACTTTTGGGAGCCCCCCCCCCCCAGTTCTCTTCCGTTTTGCTTCAGAGCGAGTTTCTGCACTGGGGAAAATGCACAGGAGGGAGGAATCTCCGGAGGGGGAAAAAGGGGAAGGCTCAGGGAAGCCTCCTTCCCACCATTTCCTTCTGTTTTCCCCTTGGAGAACTCCCCCAGGGCAAAATGCATGGAATGGGAGGATGGGGGGACACAAAGCTCAGAAATAATCAAATTCATGAATGTCAAACCTGTAAATGTGGAGGGAAAACTGTATTTACTTTTTTCCCCCATCCTTGTTGTTGCTTAATGCTATAAACTACTGTCTCTTTTTTTTTTTTATTTTAAAAGATTTCATTGAATAGATTGGTAATTAACATTTACTGTTCCATGTGCTATTAGTCAAGGATGAAGGAAAAAATTAAAACTGCTACCCCAAGTATGCATATTTTTGAAGCTACTTTCTCTGTACTGATTTTTCTGCTTAATTCAAGTCTAAAAAATTTTTTTTTGGTAAACCTGGCACAACATGGTCCACTTCTACTAATATAATGCTTTTTCCCCCCCCCCCCCACCCACTGTGTGGAAGCTCTTAGAGAAGGCTTTACTTCTGTGAATCCTTTTATAGTTAATCTGTTTGTTTGCATTCCTAGCTGGCATGCTATCATTGTTGATGGGCACAGTGTGGAAGAGCTATGCAAAGCCTTTGGCCAGGCCAGGCACCAACCCACAGCAATTATTGCTAAGACTTTTAAAGGCAAAGGAATAACAGGTAAGGCTAAGTAGCAGAAACTCCTGCTTGTTAAATCATGTCTTCTAGGAACAATAATAAACCAGTGATTTAGCACTTTTAGTGTCCAAAGCAGTTTGCATCCATTAGCTTGTAATCCTTGCAATAAACCTATAAGAGAGATCATTTTTTCCCCTACATTGCAAATGTGGTCTGAGTCTGAGCAAGCAGCATGCCTAAGGCAGATCAAAGATTTGGAAACAGGTATTTCTTGAGCCATAGCTCTGGATTTTTGCATCCAAGTTAGTACTCCCAAATAATGGAGCAGCTTCCATCAAGGAAAGAGCAATCACCATTAAACACTCTCAAAATCTGCTCTGGATGGTTAGGAGATCTCATTGCATGATGTATTGTCCTTTGCCTCATGCTCTACCGACCCCAGATCATGTAGTCAGATTCAATTAAGGATCCCATTAGGCCAGGGCTCAGGATTGAATGATCCTCCAGAAATTAATTACAATTTTAGTATTCCTCACCCTTACCTCTCTGGGAGTTGCAGTCCTACATAATCAAAAGGCCCTCACAATTTCCATGCCTGCATTAAAGCATTTTGAGATCTGATTTTTAAGCATGAAGTTGCTTCATCCCTCCTCCCCAAAAGCTTTGAGCTCAATTATTTGAAATGATTTTTTCTTTACAGAAACTGTAGTTCCATTCTTCATAATTCTTTACTACAAGAATGACAATAATGATACTGTGACTGATTCACTATCAGATCACACAGTAGCTTGTAGCAAGAGAATATTTCCTCAGAACTCTAGATCTTTTCCTTTCACACTGAGCCTTAATTTGTATATAATTTGCATATGAATGTAGCCCTTTGCTCTACCTGCTCTACTATTAACATAGGTGTCCCCCAGTGCTTGCATCATTGTCAAACTCACACATTGTATGAGATGTGCATGAGTGGGCAGATGAGAAATTTAGCATTAATAGACAAAGCCTGTTCTTAACTCTTTTGTAAAATTCTTTGTACAGTAATAAAAATATACAATAAAAAAAAATCCACACCAGAATTTTGCCAAGATATGTTGTTTTAAAAAACAAATAATGTAAAATTTCAGGATAAATATGTGATAGGAAGAGAATAAATAAAAAGGTATACCTAGATACTCTTGAGATAATTTGGAATTTTTGTGGATGCAATCTCCATGTTAAGCCCTAAGGAAAGAATGGAGTGTGCAGTATTCAGACTAGTATGCTGCTCCATGAAAAAGAAAGAAAGAAATTAGATTTTTACAAAACAAAACAAAAAAATGAGTTCAGCAGTTAAGAATGATGGAGTTGGAAGGGGGCCAAAGAGCACCAGGTCCAGTCCCCTGCTCAATGCAGGATCCCCAGTTAGAGCACTCCCAGCAGTCAGAGCTAAACGACATAGAGGCCTACCTCTGAGGGCATTTGATGCCTCGAATATTTATGTTAAATGAAATTTGAATTAGCCTTTGAAGCAACTGTCATGCTCTTCCCAGATGACCCATGTTATGTACTCTACTTAATTTCAGTAGACTGTAGATAGGAATAGTGTTTTCTTTTTGCTCCCTGTTATGAATTGTGAGCTGTCACAACTGGCAGGACATATCAGACATTTCATTAGCCAGATCCCAGAGATCTCTGGGCTTGTCTTGCCTTCTTGGCAGTTTGTGCCCATTAAAAATTAAGCAAAGCACATGGCCTAATTTGGGGTCTGCTCGATTCCTTTCTGCCCAGGCACAGGCCCAGCAGAAAATGCAATGACTAACTCATCCTTTTGCGCTGGGCAAGCATGTAGGGAGTGTGGGTTTGTGCCACCACACATTTATCATGTCTTCTTTTCCCCTTATGTTGCCATTTTAATCTTGTGCATCCATCAGCTGGTTTAAGCTTTTTCAAAAATAGCTAAATAAACTTAGGGAATTTTTTTTGTCATTTTTCAGGAACAAATGCCGCCACTCTGTGAGACTTCTGTATGGCGAAAAGAATCCTGTATTTAGATCCTGTTACTGTGAGAGCTCAGTCTGTCTGATGCTCTTTCCTGCAGCGAGAGACGTTTCGTGCTTGCACAGAGTGCCTGCTTTTAGGTCCTTTAATTCCCGAATACCTAGCATGTCATATTTGCAGTCAAGATTACTGATTTTCTGACTTGAATTTATTCATCTATCTTTAAAATACAGCCTTACCCTCTGCCAAGGATTCAGGGCCGGTAGCAGAAACAGAGACAGGAAAAATGTGATCATTCATGTTGCAAAAGCTCAGAGTCTAAAGAGAAAGAGAGATACCAAGGAGGGAGATAAAAATATATGTATGTTTTGGTTAAAGAGATGCAGCTGACTGCACATTTTGGAGTTTTATTGGAATTCTAGTGGGGCCAGCAACAAGGAGGTCACACTGTCAGTGTGGTGTTGAGATGAAGGGAAAGGGAAATTTTAAAGATAATGTCTTTGACTTGGGTTTTTTAAACATATTTTTATTCTACATTTGTATCTTTTTTCCTAAAGGCAGTGTGGTATTGCCCTTCCTCCCCTGATTACCCCACAACAGCCCTGTGAGGTAGGTTAGCTTGAGAGGTAATGTTCACCCAGTGTCCTTCATGGACAAGTGTGGATTTGAACCTGGGTTTCCCATGCTCAGGTCCTTAAACTCAGTCTCCGTGGCTTACAGTTTTGGTTCTCCCTCCTCTGCTCTTAATTTTGGTCTTCACAATGAATTGGTGAGCTAATTTTGGCTGAAAGTAGCAGCAGGACCACGATCATGCAAATAGCATCACAGCTGAGTGGGGAATAAACCATCTCCACACTAGTCTGACACTCCTGTCACCCGGCTCAGCTTTGCACAATAGAGCTGAAGTGCAGTTGGGAGAAAGAAGAAACTGAACTGTAGACCAGTAAGGCAGAGGTTTCTGGGGTTGCCTACCAGCAAAAGTAAGAGGCAGTCTGAGGCAAGAAATGGAGGCATTGATAGCACAAACCTGAGAGATAGATCATCATGTTTGCAGTAGTAGTACTGTGGCATTTATTTTAGACATTGCTGGGTTTTAGAAAAAAAAAAAACGTTTTTTTTTTTAAATGGATTGTGGTCTAACCTCTTACTTTTAAAATTATTGTATAATAATCCACAGGTATTGAGGATAAGGAAAAATGGCATGGGAAGCCTCTTCCCAAAAACATGGCTGAGCAAGTCATTCAAGAGATTGATAACAGAATCCAAAACAAGAAAAAGCTTTCTCCAGCTCTTCCACAAGAGGATGTCCCAATTGTTAATATCAAAAACATAAAGATGCCATCTCCACCCCAAAATACAAACTGGGAGAGAAGGTACTATGGTGTTTTCCATCAGGTAAAACAGTATATTTATTGTATTTTATTTATATCCCCTGCAACCAGAATGCAAGATGGTCCCAAAAAATTTAAAAAATGAAAAGTTTTTTTTTTTAAAAATTACACATATGGGTAGAAACAATTAAAGAGTTATTGCTAGAATTTGAAAGAACTAGCTACATAGTTGAAACAAGTTGAGTATATCTGTGAAAAGAAACAAAAACAGTACAAAAAAACATCAAAAACCCCTTTTTTATAAATGGTCAGTTCCCAAAACCCTGCTGGAATTATAAAAAAGAAAAAAAAAACTCTTGGCAATGGAAGGACAGCAAGGAGGGAGTTGACCTGGTCCCCCTAGTCTTTTCTCAGATGCTACTTCTTTACTTTTATATTAGTAAAAAAGAAGCCAAAGCTATTCTCCTGTTTGAGGACAGCGTGTTTCAAAAAACCCAGTAATCGAAGATATCAACAACTTTAGTATAAAATCCTTTTAAATATTCCAGAAGACTTAAAGAGTTCTGTATGTCATTGCTTCTTGAGAGTTAAAAACATCAGATTTTTTAGGAGAATGGTAAGGTTTATCTGACACATTAGACCCAATTTGGTCTTGCATGCAAACATCTCAAAAATGAAGACTTCTCTTTGGTATTACCTTTAATGGGGTAAACCCAAAATTTAAATGGAGATATGTCTGAGGTGTATGTGGAGACCCTGCACCCCTAGATGACTCTGGACTCCAATTTCCATCATCCCCCGGTAAGCATGGTCATTGGTAAGATATGAGGCTTATTTGGGTTTTTCCCCCCCTGTTTCTTTTAAGAACCAAAACAAACAAACAGCTAAAAAAAAACCAAATCCATGGATTTTGCACATAATAAAAATGAATAATTGAAAATGGGATCTGTGGATTCCTGATACAGGCATTTTTAAAAGGGGCTTCTGAAATTATGTTATTTGAACATCCAAAAAATCCCCGAAGATCAGGAGAGAAATTGAGGTTTTTGGGGAACAAGTTTCCTGCTGCAGTAAAAAAATGCTTTTTGTGGTTTAAAGTGTGAGAATACATGTCTGTAAACTGGAAGGAACATGTCCAAATCCAACATGGAAACTAAGGGCCTTTCCTCCCTAAACTATTATAATGCTTTTTCCATTTAATTCCTATGGAGTTTGGGGTTTCAGTTTTGGGAGGAGTCTTTGGTTTTGCCAGAGAGCTCTTGACACCCGCCCCGGTCTTGAAAATGGAGTAATAGCATTATAACAGTGTAGTGCAGAAAGGCTTTAAGTTGCTTTTTTACACCTGAACTGAATTCCCATTTCTTTAAGAATAAACCCAAAAAGGGAAGTGGCTTGTCCTAGCTTCTTGAAACCCAAAAAGTAAAGTAATATCACTTCACTATAGTTTTCTTCACTTACCCCCGGGAAAGCAAGCTCAGTTTAGATGGATACCCGGGAGGCAGGGATAAGCTAGCCGGTTCTCTGGGAAAGCACTGTTTTTGTACCTGTGGCTAGCTATTTAGCCCCAATTTTTGTTCTCAAAGGAAAAA
>CAOLHI010007960.1:0-11439 GCA_948474755.1 Ctenosaura bakeri
ATGGTTGTCAGTCAGCCAACACTTTCCTATTTGTTTATTTGAGCAGATAACTTCCATAGCTATAATAAATTTACCGTGCTCATTCAATCAAGTAAAATATCTACCCCAAGTACTTTGACTTTGAGGAAAATATGCAGGACAGCATCCCTGATGCCAAGGAATGTGAAAAATACTCAGTTGTTCTCAGCCTGGATAGTATAATATGGTAAAACATCCCATTAAGAAGATGGCCAACCATTTTTGAAAATTCACAGCTTTTGGCTTTCTGTTCCCCCCCTTTTTTTTTTTGCAAAAAACCAAAACCAACCCCTCCCCCAAACTTTTGTACTTAGGTTTTGCATGAAACCTCATATATGGTGCAGAAAAATAGTGTGTGTGTGTGCAAAATGCATTGTTTGCTGCACAAAATCTTGATGTTTTTTTTCCTCTGTGCAGACAAATTTGTTGCTAAAAAGTCCTGAAGTGTGAAAAAGCATTAAAATGCACACAAACTCTTATAAACACAATCAACAATGAGAAGACTCTTGAAATTATTTGTTCTTACAGATTTCTATCCCCACCTATTATGTTCAAGCAATAGAAGACACATATGGGAGGACTGAAAAACCCAGAAAGTCCCTGGTTTTGTTCCTATCCTTTCAAATTTTTGTTTTTGGAGATCCACAGGGTGTTTTCTCCTTTCTGAATAAGTCTCAGAGAACTTCCAGCACTTACAAGGGTTTTTTTAAATTCCCTCTCTCCAAGTGAGTTTAAATTAAACCAGTATTTCCTGAAAAAAATGTGCATCTCCACGACAGTGTGTTTTTCCTATTCTAGAGCTAAGATGGCTGCCACCAAGAAACATAGCAATTGTTTCCACGACTGCAGATTCAACAGAGATCATGGGGGGGGGCAAGAGGAATGCTAGCAACAAAATAAAACGATCCTATTGCTTAGCTAGTATGCTATTGCTAAAGCACTTTAAGACTTTGTAACTCCTGAATAATAATTTCAACGGTCCCAGTGGAAATTGGTGAAAGTCAATATCTGAAATGTTGCCTGAGTCTAGATGTGGCACAGGATCAGTGAACGAGGGAGGAGGAAGAACACAATGAAGGGAGAGGGAGGTAAACCCAGGATATTTCAAGAAAAAAGTATGGCTGCAGAGCCATGAATGTGCAGGTAAAATCAAAACAAAAAGACCTGGAAACACTAGATACTTCCAGGGGCCTTTTTGTTGTCTGGATCAAGTCACAGGTAAAAATCCAAGATGTCAGGGAGAGGTTAATGATGACCATTAATAAAATTTGCCATAGAGTCAAAAATCTGAAGAAAAAGAGAGATGGAGAACACATAGAAGTAAAGGTTCACTATGTGAATGGTAGGATACATGTTTATGAGCAAATCCCAAATTCTGGGATTTCAAATGTTTATGAGCAAGTTTAATTTCTGGCTTGAGAAAAGGTCACCTCCTTCGCACTATGTACATCTACCACAACTGGGCTTGTGCCCAAGAATACTGAGGCTGCATTTTAAAGGATCATGAACGTTATTCCAATGTAATTACCTAAAAGCTATTTCTATTTTGAGACAGTTATGTACATTTTAAAAGCAAACTCGTACCAAAGAAGAGAAATTTCTCTCTCACTCTCTTTCTCACATTGTCTCTTTCACACACACATCTGCCATACAGATCTGAACATGAACTTACACACCATTTAGGAAATTGCCCAAATGGATATTGTAGGAGCAGCCAGATGGAAGAACAGAAACCAGATGTTTGGATTTAAGCAGGCAACATTTTTTTTTTTTACTTCCTGCAGTAAAAGTATCTGTGTAGGAGGAAGGCAAATGCTCAAGGAGTGCCAAACTGTTACTATATCTTAGCTCCCTTGATGTTTACAGGAGATACATAGATTTGAAGGAATGTACATAGAAAAAAGTGTACATTTAAAAAAATGCATACTAAAATTGACACCTTTTGAGCAGTGTGTACAAAAATGCATACAAATGCTTCAAGAAAAAGCTGAGTTTTTGACTGGAGGCGATTGGCATTCCCATGTGAGTGGGACAATGAAACTCTTTGGGGCTTTAATTTGAACTGTAAAAGAACTATAGAAGGTGCTGAACCTGTTTGGGAATACAGATCAGCACCTAGGATAGCTCCTTTAACACTTGGAGTGAAATGAAGAGAGGCTTCATCACTCCACTTAAGCAGAGCCACCAGTTGCCCTTTGTTTTGAGGGGAAATTCAAAGGAATGAGACAAATGGCATCACATAGGTGTTTGGGGAGGCAGTTCAAAGCATACGGAGCCACAAGTGTCAAAGGAAAGAATCTTTCAACAAAGCAAGTCCCTAGAAAGGATGGAACTAAACTATTAGTAAAGGCTTTTGCATGGAAGTGAAAGAAGAAAGAAAGCATAGAGGCCCATAATAGACAAGCTTATTAGGAATGGACTGTGATATGGAATTCCAGATAGGATCCACAGAGCTGACCCAGATATTACCAATACCTGGGAGTTTCACCTGCATCCATTGAATATTAGTCCACACACAAACTCATTATACAACATTTTTTTGGAATAATATAGAGTAAATAAGAAATATTGACTCAATTCAGGTTTCACTTTTGCGGATTTGATTATTCACAGATTATTTGCTATCATCTCTGCTGCCACCCTATGCCATTTTTAATAGGAACTGCAAGCCTTGTGAGACTGAGAAACTACAAATGAGGCTTGTAAGTTCCCATTAAAAATGGTGTGGGCCAGCAATGGAGTAAGCCCTACCAGCCACTCACTTCTGCCTTGATATCTCAAAGGAATCCATAGTGGGTTGAATATGGTGATCATACTTTTGTGTGTGTTAAATATGGTTTGGGAGGGCCTAGAGTTATTCATGTTTTTTTCACTTTCACAGGGGTCCTTTACCTGTAACCCTAGCAAATGTGGAGGGATGACTGTACAGCAATTTAGAATTATTGGCCCAATTACCAGATGAAAGATTCATAATGCTACAAAAATTTTCTTCAGTATGAAGGGAGGAGCTGGGCAAACTAAGGTCTTTTCTGCAATAGACCGTTATAGTGCTATTATTCCACTTTCAACATCCTACAAAATCCTGATATTTGCAGTTTAGGGAGGGGAAAGTGGAATAATAGCACTATAACAGTGTAGTGTAGAAACGGACTAAGTTAAAGGCCATCACAGTTCAGGGAATGTTGCAAAGTGGGGCCTGTGCAGAGAAAATGTTACAAAAACTGAGGCTTGTTTCTAGCAGAAAGCAAATAGGGGAAAATATGGTCTAGAGACAGGGGCAAAAAAACTGACCCAGAGATAGGGAACAGATGGAATAGAGCCACAGAGTCACACAGAGGGAAGAACTGATGCTGATTTTGGGGAGCTATGAATGAGAAGGTCAATGGTTAATGTGTTATGTTCTGTCTTAATAAACTTCCACTCATTATTCTTTGTTTAAAATGTCTCTGGCTGTCTCTACCAAGCCTGATAAACATTCAGGTCATGCTCACCACAATAAGCTCACAAAACAGAATAGCCACTGGTCCACAGTAGGGGGTTACCTTAAGGCCCAAATATCTAATCTAGGAAGGGATTAAGAGGGGAAAAGGGCAAGGTGAGTGACAGAAACCCAGGGTTGGAACAGCAAGGCCAACTTGGAAAGGGGATCTGTTACATTCAGGAATTCATAACTTACTGGAAAACGAAAAAGGAAAAGAGAAGGGAGGGAGGGAGGAAAGAAGGAGGGAAGGGAAGAGAAGATGTACTAATCTGATGATTTTTGTAGAAGTCTTTCTTCCTATCAATGTTTTTCAGAATCACGTGGAATTAAAACAATATTGTTGACTTGCTAATGAGTTTAGCTCTCCCTGCATTTCTTCAGTTTGTTTTATAGAAGCTACTGTAATCCTTTTGGTTTCCTTTCTTCATGAGAAACACAAAAGAAGTGCTTATTCAACAATTCCATCTTGCCCTGCAACAAGGTAGAACAGGATATAGATACTTCCAATAAACAGTAACTATTAAGTACCAGAATATAACAAAGGCATTCAGTTTTAGGCGCATATTTATCTATTTATTTCCATTTTGTTGGGTGACATTCAGTTGTGATAGCTTGAGTCTGAAGACAGTGTTGATGGTGGAGTGCAACATACATTGTGAGCTTTCTTGGCTAATAAGAGGATGGAAATGACCAGTTAATGGGCTCCAGAAGTTAACATAGCTGGGGGATAATGGGAAGTAGTTCTAGGCCAGCAGTCACTTGAATGAAGGGCATATGGTGGCACTCAGCTCCACTGTTCTTTTTTCATTTAAGTGTGACTTCAGGAATGCTGAATCAGTTCTTGGATTCAGTAGGGAGAGCCAAGTGGGGTGTGTGATTTGTTTTATTCTGCAAGATTTTGGAGGGGCATACATGCAAGTAAGGGTACACAGTCTTTACAGCCACGACTATACTCAATCAGCAGAGGCCACATGCATGCACGCATATGCACATACTTTCCCCAATAAACATCCATGCATACTTTTCCCAGCCATCTCACACATGTGCATGGGGTCCCATCTTGCAGCAGTTACCACTATTTCCACTGTTTCTTCACAGCTACTTGTAATGAGAAAGCAGCAGTCTCGGATACAAGACTTCTAGGAAAGACTGCTTCAAGAACACTGTTTTGCCCACATTTATAGCATCTAGAAAGACTGAATCTGGAAAAGCACCAGGCCCAGTGGATTTTCTGCAGCATATTATAAGAAATTTGAAGATAAGCTGCCTCAACCATTAAAAATGCTGTGTGATGAGTTATTAGAAAAAGGGCAGATGCTAGATTCTTGGAGAAATGCCTATACTACAGTGATTCATAAAGAAAACATAGATCAGACATTAACAAAGAATAATAGACAATAAATATAAATTTATTTACTACCACATTGGCAAGCAGAATGAGGAAACATTTCTCAGAATACCACAAGAATCAGAGTGGGTGATTTATTTATTTATTTGGCCAAAAGACAACTAAGGAATGAAGTTAGAAATGTTCTTAATATTATTTAATTTTTTGGATCATCATAATGATAAAAAGGCTGTTTCATTTAGACACAGAGCAAACATTTGATTTTTTTTTTGAAATTGCGTATTTCAAATATTTGAGAGAATGGACTTTGGTGAAAATGTTATCTGGATAGTAAAGATGATCTACTCAGTTCAAAGGGCCCAGTTCTTAGTAAATGGCAATGCAACAAGACCAATTGAAATACAAAAGGGGACCAAACAAAGTTGTTACCTCTCACCTTTATTTTGGAGTTGGAGATCCTAATGAAAGATATTAGACAAGATGACAGAATCTGTGGGGTGAGGGTTAAAAAACAGTATAAGCTGAAGTTTATGCAAATGATCTTGTGATAATAACACAAGCTCCACCAGATTCAGTGAAGGCTCTTCATGTTCTAAGTTTAAAGGGAACTGTGATAAAACAAAACTGCTGACTACAAATATGACCTCAGAAGAGGAAAATGAATTAACTGCTCTTTCAAATTTTAAGGTGGAGAAAAAAGGGATTAAATAGTTGGGTGTTACAATTACAAAGAACAACAGTTTATTATTTCAAAATAAATATTAAAAAGTCTGGAAAAAATTAAAAGAGTTTGGAAAATCAGGAAAGTTATTTTTTCCTTTCTGGGTAGAATTGCAGTAATAAAAACAAATATTTTGGCAAAGTTTTTATTTCTCTTTCAAATGATCCCTGTAACATGAAATGGAATACCATTTGTAAAATGGCAGAAAAAAAGATTTCCAGATTTGTCTGGTAGGCAAAGAAACCCAGAATAAAATTCAAAACACTGCATGATACTAAGGAAAGGGGCAGCTTTGGAGTTTCTATTGTCATATTGTATTATGAGGCCTATTGTTTTGTACGGCTGGAAGAATGGATATTGCTTAGAGATGTGAGACTTTTCAAACTTGAAGGCACTCTTATCTTTGGTATGATAAAGTTAAGGAACGGGCAGAATCTAAAAATTATTGTATTAGATACGATCTCCTATGAGTTTGGTATAAATATAAGCAAAGACTTTCTTGAGATAATATTACCTTACTGCAGGAAGCCTTTTTTTTTTTAAGGAAAGAATTTGGTAAAAATTGGAGATGGTTGTTTTATGAAGTTCTTTTGTACAGGAAGCCTCCACCTTCTGATGCCTTGTTATCTGATGCCTTGTTATCTGATGATTTGCTTTTTTGTCAATTCTAAATTAAGGGCAAGTTCTATTAATTCAGTGGGGGCCTGCTTAATCATCAGTTCTTCCTACCTACGGAGGCTTCCTTGGAACCACTCTCACCTGTGTGCTGCTTGCAAAGCAAGATGAAAGGAGAAAAAAGGTGCTAAGCTGGCTGACTTTGCAAGCAATGTGCACGCAATCAATCCCATATAAGCCTCTGTAAGTCCTTCATGCTTCCTATAGTACAGTACATTGGTTCTACTTTTCAACCAATTCCATTTTCTGACAGTGCTACAGTTCCTAACCTGTCAGATAAGAAACCTGCATTTTGAGCAAGACAGCTGAAAGGTTACATCAAGAGAGATTATTCTTAAGGGAGGCAAAGATCTCAACTTATATGCAACTTATGGGTTGATTTGATCAAGATAAAAGAAATGCTACCATAGAAATTAAAGTTTTACTCAGAATTGTGCAAAGATGATGACCACGTAATTTAAAAAGTATATTAATGGCCTTTGAAACTAGAGACACAAGATGAATCTGTAAAAGAGTACATGATAAAATGGGCCCAGAATTTGAGGCATGATGTCAAAACTGATATATGAGAAAAAATGTGGTCCAAAGACATAAAATTTACTTTGTCTAGTAATTTAAAAGAAAACATATTTAAGATGATATAAAGATGGTATTTAACCTCCAATGAACTGCCAAAAATGTCCCAGGATGCTTCAATCTATGAGGCTTTTTGCACGTTACCTGTTTGTGCGACTGGGGAGGGCGTGTCGCACAAAAAGCCTCATCTGGAATGCTGATGCTTCCCCGCTCCTTCGTCCTGCAGGTCGCTTCCTGGTAGTGCGACCGTCGCGCTAGCGCCCCACCCCTTCCTTTGGCAGCGCAGTCTGGGAGCTGTAGGCTGTGCTGGGGGAGGAAGCGAGACTGGCCTGGCTTGTTCAATGCACCACACGCAGGTAAGTGCACGAGGGCCCTGGGAGCATTGTGTGACTGTGCAGTATTTTTGGCTTAGAGCCAAAAATAAGAAAATGCGTGTGCGTCCCGCTTTAGGCTCGTGACTGTCACGTGAATGGGAGTGCGTCGTACGGACCGACGCTCCCATTTACGCGACGCTCAAGGGGCCCTCGCACTACAGAACCTGCGTGCGAAAAGGGCCCATGTTGGGGATGTCATGATAAGGAGAGTTCCTTTTTTCATATGTGGGAGACTTGTAAGAAGAGTTACTGATTTAAAATTTATATGTTAACCCAAAAAATTTTAAAGTTAAATTCTGGATTGTTATCTGAAAAGTTTTTGTGGAGTATTATGGATAACGAACTGCATAGTAAATATGGGTTACTTCTTCAGTTTATGACAACATCAGCAAGAATATTGCTTGCTCAACCTTGAAAATGATCTGGAGCACCAGAGACAGAAGAATGGATTGTTGAGGTTGGCCCAAAGTGTCAAATTATGGTTTTGAAGGATAAGCCAATTGAAGATTTTTTTTCAAAGATTGAAAACCATTTAATAATAACACGGATCGAGGCGGTGAACAACATTTTTTTTGAGCACTAGGAAATCTAGCATAGTAAAAATCTGTGGTTATGGGTGGGACTATTTAGCTGAATCTGTAATTGTAGAACAATGCTATTTTGTGTCTTTTTTCCTCTTTTCATTGCTATCAGAACTGGGGGGGGGCATGTCAAAGCCCTCCTGTGTTGTAATTCTGTATTTTTGCTCTCTTTCTTCTGTTTCTTTTAAAAAAATGTATATTATTTTGGTTGTATATTAGATTTTAGTAATAAAAATCAATCAAAAATAGCATCTGGAAAATAGCAACTCAGGAACAGCTCCCCACTAGTTAATCAACTGGGTTTCAGGAAAAGTAGATGTGCTCCCACTGAATTTGGAGACTGCAGAGGGAATGGGATGAGGGCCCAGGTCATGGGCCCTTTCATTGATGAATCAGCCACAGCCCTCATGGATAAAGATAGCTTGGCCTCAGTAACAATGACCTGGGAACCTTAAGAGTAATGAATACACAATGCTTTTGTGTATTACGCTGCCTTCAATGACTTGTTAGGAAATGAAGTCAGTCGAGAATACTAGTCTCAGGGAACACATCATGCAAGTTTTTGGCAGTTCCACTGATTCATTTCTGAGAATAATTCAACATGCTCTAAATTCTTATTTTGTCTGCAAAAGATGTGCCAGTTTGTGCTTTGAGATTCTTGTCAAGCGGTGTTTTATCAGATGCTTTTGTTTCTGAAATAATGGCCATTTCTGCATGAGAGGGGAGGAGTGGTTCACCACATGTCAAGAGCGGTGTTTTATACCTTGATTCAGAAACTGTATGGTCTGTACCCCCTTCGTTTTATACAGTATTAAAGCAGAGAACAGCAGTTGCTACATCCACAACAGCAAGTCCCTGGCTACTCCCATTCCCCTCCCTCACCCCACCCCACCCCACCAGATTGGTCTTTTTTTTCTTTTTTCTTTTTTAAAAAACCACACATTTGAAACACATTTCTGCATTGCTGTGTTTTTGTGTAGGTATGTATGTTTGTTGATACATGGAAAAAAACATGTCTTAACAGTCCATTACCAGATCCACTCTCTTCCCATTGTCCCTTTAATGCATGAAGACAATAATGATGGCAGCCTGTCCTTTGATGGGTGGAAAGAGATAGGGACAGAAATGATGGAAGGGACAGCATGGGAATGCCCATAGCTGGCCATTTCTGCACTGTGAATCAATGGTACACTTCTGCATGTAGGTAAAAAGCAAAGCAGAACTGGTTTGGGAGATTTACATCAGAGTTTTTCCAGTTTTTACATACAATGATTTCTCATTGCAGTGAACCATGCTAGGAGCTGAAAACATGCAGAACCATGAGGAAAACTGCGATGATAAAATGCTACAACGTGCAGTCTGGAGGATAAGAATTTGACACTACTAATATGTATCAACCTTGTGTCGAAATGGCCAGTGTGAGTTGGTGATGGTTGGGGAAAAGGCCTTTTAGGTTGTAGTGTTTCAGCTTGAAATACTGTCCCTGCTTGGAATCTCATCTAGTACCTACCTTGATGTTTATTTAGCACTAGCATATAAAGTTTCCCGGGATTTTACTTTCTCATAGGTTATACTTGTTAGAAAGATTTGAGATCCTGTGTCTGTAATTCCCCAAACTGTCTTGTCCAGTACTGTAACTTCTCCCCATATTCCCCAATCCAATCTGTATTCAGAGTTATTAACATGCAGAAGTTGGATTCCTGAGGGAATACACTGCCCTCCCCTTTGATGCTAGGCCTTGTCTCCATAGCAACCAGCCTATTCAAGACAGACACAGTTAATTGAGGCCCTAGAACTCTCTGGCTGAGAATTCTAAAGGCCCCTCCTTAAACTGCAAACCTCAGGATTCCACAGAATCTCTTTAGGCAGCCAACCATATGAGGTATTCACCTGATACAGCCAATCATGTGAGGTCTTTGCCTGGCACAGACAAACAAATTTTGACTTTTATATATTAGATGAGACCTCTGTCCATATAGCTGTCCCATATGGTAAACTATTGAGTTGCTTCCCAGTAGCTTTCCACTGAACTTCCACACTGATTACACCCATGGAGGTTAACCTTCTGGGCAGGAAGGAATATAAAAGATTCCCAGTTCTAACTAAACCTTGTTTGTAAAACAGAGCCTGTCTAAGATTTTTTACATCTTGCATTTCTAGTCTTAAAGCTGTTGTCCTGCTTTCTAGTTTGCCCTCTCTGATTCTAATTGTTCTTTGGCTTTTAACTGCTGACCTGGCCTACGGCTCCTGGCTCACCTCAGTCTGTGGCCCATGACTCAGCCCTGACAAGTAAAGACTTTTTCATTTTCCCACACTTTTTCAAAACACTGCTTTTCATGAAATATTAATATGCCTTGCATTGCTTTCTTCTGCTGCTATAATGCTTTATTTTTTAAAAAATTGCAACCTGCTTTTTAACAGGATCTTCATTTTAAAGCTTCTTATTGTTATTAAGAGCACTGCGGCAGAACAGGATAAATGTCTGCTAAATAAATAAATACATATTTTTAAACTGGATAAATTGCAAAATAATATTACTGAAAAGCTTCTCACAGCAACAGAATCCCAGTCATACGTGCCACTCAATCAATGCTACCAATCTTACCCTGCGGTTGTAGAGAGATATTATCTGACCTCGATTCAATATGCTGCTTTATGAATTCACGTCCAGTTTCATAATAGTAATTATGTCATGAAACACAAAGAAAAATAATCAAGACCCATTTGTAGCCCAAACTGTTGCCAAGGTCAGTCTAGATCACCTTGCCGCTATTGCAGCCAAAGAGATAGCTCTTCAATACTGAGAAAGATTGAATTCTGCTCCCTCCCTGCTCCTGTGAAATAACCTTCACGTAAACATCATAAAGAACAATGGTGTGAAACACAGTGACCTCAGAGGCATGAAAATTCTCAGGCTATTTATGAATGCAACGTGAAAGGGGGCAGTGGCTAAGTTCAGGATGAGGAAGCCTCAAATAGCTTATTTTAACTGGGAATTGTTTGTGTTTGTATAGATGGGAGGAAGTTGGGGAAAAAACAAAGCTTTGGTATTTTGTGATAGACCATTTGCAAGACACAGAATTGCTTTTGTATGAGGTCTAGGAGTACATATCTGCCTCTCCACGAACCCTTCAGGCTGCAGAATTTTTATTTCTTTTTATCTGATGTTGAGAATATCATTATTACTATGAAGGTTGTTGGATAATACATATGCTACAGAAATTGCTAAAGCGATCTGCTTGGCTAAAAGATATTTTGTATGTGTGTGGGTGTTTTAAAAAACAACCCTTCTAAATGGAATAGTTAATTCTATTTAATTGGTTGTGATTTATAAGACTGAGAGCCAGTGTGAAATAGTGGTCTGAGTAGTCAACTAAGGCCATTTCTGCACCTTACCTTATCCTGTTGCCTTCCCACCATGATCCCAGCAGTGCCTTTGCTAGGAAGGGAGTGCAACAGGAATGCTCCCCTCCACACCCAGCCAGCTCCCTGCAGAAGAAAGTGCAAATGAAACACACTTACCTTCCACAGCATAGCCGGGCTCTTTCCCATGCTGCACTGGGGAAGGAAGTGCCTCCATTCTACTTCCTGCCCTTCTGTATGGCCCGGAAAGACTGGAGCGTTGCATGATTGCAGGCACTTAATGGATTTTTTTCTGTTAATCA
>CAOLHI010007961.1:0-26736 GCA_948474755.1 Ctenosaura bakeri
ACAGGTTGCTTACCTGTAACTGTGGTTCTTCGAGTGGTCACTTCTGCCACCAACACACTCCTCCCTCCCCTCTTTCTCAGGTCCCTGGGTGCTCCACGCGCACGCAGACCCTAGGAGAGACCGTTGTCGGCGGGAGGAGCATGCGCAGTACCGGCGTGGGGGAGGGGTTCCCACCAAGCGAACAAGCTCTAGAAGTTTCCGAACGCTACCACGCAGGCGCTAAAGCTCCTAGTGTATGATGGCACAGATGACCACTCGAAGAACCACAGTTACAGGTAAGCAACCTGTTCATCCCACCTCTTAAGATGAACTGAATCATCTAAACTGGGCCCTACAGGCCAATGGTTACTCCAGTTCAGACATTAGAAGAGGCTCAAAAGCCAGGAAAACTCACAAAGGTGAAGATAAGCATCCAAAGGACTGCAACCTGGACACAGAATGCTTTTTTAAAGCACAGAAATTCTGGACCATTCTGACAACTACTATGTCAGACTACACAGAGAGGCCATTGAAATCCATAAACACATGGACAATTTCAACAGGAAAGAAGAACTCTAAAGTAAACAAGATTTGGCTACCAGTACTGAAGAACACTAAGGTGAAGACTCTGAAATATGCCAATGAAGACCACCCAGACTCTGGAGGTCCCTCCACAGGGAACAATACAATGGGTTGCTAATGTACTTAACGCACTGTTATGCATCTCACTCACACAGCACCTGGGGATATCCCATTTAGCAATAGGCAATCACACAAGCCAACTGTAACACATGCAAATTGCTGCCTCCCACCCGGACTACGCAAGTATATATACTCTGTCTCTACTTCCATGCCACCAGATCCTCTGAAGATGCCAGCCACAGATGCAGGCGAAATGTCAGGAGAAAATACTAATAGAACACTGCCTCAAAGCCCAAAACCCACAACAACCTATAATTCTGCGTTTTCCTTCACCTGCCGCCCTGGAAGAAACTAGTCTGGTCTTCTCAACAATATATGTTGGAAGAATTTTCTTCAATCTTTGGGCTAAATTGAGGGGGAAAAGTAATTTATAGTCCTCATTCAGGAAGGAGCTTGGTCTAAAGTCCTTAGGTGAGGATTCTCTGCATCAGTTTTTGGAAACAGGGTAATGCTTGCTTCTTTCCATGTTGCTGGAAAGGCTCGATTGTTATTCATCAAATCTATTTTACTTTTGCAGTGCTTTATTTGGTGGTCCTTGAAGCATTTGAAATATTTGGCAGTCCGCCAATCAGATGTGCTGTAATTGAAAACCAGATTATTAGTCATTGAGGGGCTCTTTTACTGAGTGGAAGATTTTATTTAAATGAGTGTCAAGGTTGTTTTGTGTAAAAGAGATCTATGTGTACAGGAAGCCTATTATGTGATGACTTCCTCTTTTGACACTTCTGAATTAAGAACAAGTTCCACGAAACTTCTAAATTGGTGCTCATTGGACTTCATTGGTCCTTCTTGCTGGCAGAGGCTCACTGTTCTGGAGGCCTGTAAGGAAGGGTGAAGGGAGGATTCCTGCAGAAGAAGGAGAGCCAGAGGTGGCAGGAGCCCAGTCCTCCAGAACAGGTGAGCCTCTCGGCCTCCTCAGTCACTTCTTTTTTGCCCTTTTCCTCCTTTTTCTCCTCCTACTGGGACCTCAGCTGCATTTATTACCTTCTGGGGTCATGTGAGTCTCAGTCTCCAACCTTCTGCCTGGGAATAGTAGAGCCTGAATTCTGTTGCTGCTCTCAGAGTAGACCCATGGTCTCAATCTCTGTTAAATCTTAAATTTGCTGTTATGCATTTAGTTTCACTGTTGAGTAGAAAGGATATATGTTAATTAGTACGTTTTTTCTCACATTCACAAGAGTTAGGGTGCAGGAATAAAAATTTAAAATGGCAAAGACCTGTACCTGAAAATGGGAGCTGATTTTACAAGCTGCCACTGGCTGCTGCAGCTAATCCTGTTCCATCCTCTCCCTCTACCACCTCCCATCTTCCCACCTGTCTCTCCCTTCAAACATGCTCCACCCCAACTTCATTTATTGTGCATCTTCACACATTAACACATCTCCTGATTTGTAGGGAGGCCAGTCTCAAACTGGTATTAAAATGCCAGCAGCAGCCACTGCGCTGGCCCCACTGCCTCTGCCTGAACTCATCCTTCACCAGCTTCCTGAATTCTTCCTCCTCCTCCTCCAAATAGCCACAGAGCCCCACTTCACTTACTCCACACCTCTGCTTGTCCCAGATCGTCCGAGTAAGCAACCTCAGGGCCATTCCACACCACAGCGTTATAGTGCTATTATTCCACTTTCAACACCCTGTGGAATTCTGGAATTGTAGGTTCCTGAGGCCAAAGAGCTCTCAGGCTCTTTATAAAGGCCCCTACCTAAACTGGAAACCCCAGGAAAGTGGAATAATAACATTATAACAGTGTAGTGAGGAAACCTGTAGCATTGGCCAGTGTCCCTGATTATATGTCACCTATTCAAGGGCTGGAAACAGTTCCAGATCATCAGAATAAGCAAACTCAGACTGGTTCACAGTCTGGCACCCTCCAATCCTTTCCTTCCTCCGTCTCCCTTCCTGTGAGTAAGCGCCCAGATTGTCAGGGAGGAGGGTTTAGTCTTAAGAGGCAGAGAGCTGCCGCCCTCCACCCACCATCTCCCCTACTTGTCCTGGCCAGTTGTCTTGGGGATCCCCTACCCCCGCCTCATTACTTTCTTTCCATCTAACCTCGTTTAACAGATCCCATTGAGGTGTGTGATACAAATCTATCTCCTAGCCTCTTTACACATGTTCCCAGACCACACCCCTCCCTTTATGCAGCATATAGAAGTCACACACAGCAATGGGAGTTGAAGGCAGTTGTCTGGGGATCCTCCACCCCTTCTGCCTTTTGTCTCCATCTCACTTCATTTAAACAGAGCCATTGACTGGTGAGCTCAGATGTGATATAGTGTATGCACCTGGGAAGGTGTGTAAAGAGGCTAGGAGATGGATCTGTATAAAAGAAGTGAGAAGGATGGAATGCCAAGAAGGGGAAGTGGGTGGAGGGTCCCCAGCACCCCTGGTTCAACCGTGGGAGTTAGACGGAAGGCTAGTGGGGAAAGGATACTCAGTCGGCCAGTAGTGGTGGCGGCTGCTTCCAACATCGGATTGAATTGGGTGGCTGCTGAATGCTGGGATCAGGCCTCTGGGTGTGATGTGGAGCTCGTGGAATAGAGACAGGGAGGATGGTGGGGGTGAGCAGCTACAAATAGGCAAATAATCAAATTGGTGAAAGAAACCCACAAATGTCCAGGGAGGACTGTAATAACTAATTAGTCTTTAAATCCAGTTATGGTTAATTTACCAAATTCCTGTTGCAAAAAAAATTATAAAAAGACTTTTATAAATTTAATATTGGCTTAACCCTCTAGATTAATATAAATGAGTTTATCTATTTCAGCAATATCTCTGTCACAGCCTCACCACATATGAAAGAAAGTTCCAGTTTTTTCCCCACATTTCCAACATTTATTACTTGTACCTACATTTTTGTAGCTGTATCTGGTGGGAGATACCATCTATACATTATTTTCAAGAAGTTTTCCTTGAGATAATAACATCTCAACTTAATATTATTACATTTACATTTTCCCCCCAATTGTCTAATGACCTGTTACAATGAAGATCTCTTTCCCATTTTGCTATGCACTCTTTGTCTCTTCTAAATTAAATTTGAACTAACATTCTGTACAGTTTGACAACTAATTTTTTTCTTTTCAATGAGGAACTTTCAAACTTTTTTTTGAAATCGACTCCTCCATTCTTCGTATCTATTTTAAAGTTTTCTGTGATTTGTAGATATAGAAACTGTTGATTATTGATTCCTTCATCTAACAAGTGCTGCCTTTCCTTTAATAGATAGGGATCCCCATTTTCCCTCAGGAGATCTCTTCAAGTTTTCCACTTTCCATATCTTCCTAGTTCTTGTATAGAATGTGTTTTTACCATATATCAAAGGAGTCACTGACCAAATAGGGAGACTTATGAAGAAACATAACCTCCGAACAATTTACGGACCAACCAGGAAAATTCAGCAAATGCTTCGCTCAGCAAAGGACAAGAGGGATCCCCTAACTTCTGCTGGAGTTTACCGCATACCGTGCAGCTGTGGTCAGGTCTACATAGGGAACCACAGAACGCAGTATCCAAACATGAATCAAAGAACACGAAGGATACTGCAGGCTGATCCAGCCAGAAAAGTCAGTAGTAGTGTAGTGGCTCAAATTCCAGAAACCAGAGACGCTCGGATTGGAAAGCAGGGGTTTATTCAGCCGGCTGGACTCTGGTGGAATCCCTCCCAAAGACCAGAGTCCCACCCATTAGATTTTACAGTCTTTATATACTACAAACTACATATTATAAACAATTGCAGCACAAGTCATTTTGACATTTCACTTCCCCAACTCTTCCCTGTCCTCGCTGATAACCAGGAGAACTTTGCGTCAAGCAGAATCTGTCCCGGTCAAGCAGATTCTCTCCCCCTTATGATGCTCTTCTGACTGTTCCCAAACACTGAACAATACATTCCAAACAGACATGCTGAACCAGCATCTAGCTGAGCTGATATGGTACACATGATTATGCAAGCAGCTGTTCATGAACTTCTAGTTTTCTTCCCCCATCCATCACATTCCCCCCTTTTCTGCTGAATTCATTAGCAATTCAAGCATAACTATTTCGTTATTTTGGCCTTGCCATTAAAACATATACAGCAGCTTTTTCTTTCTATTACTCTAATCATTACAGATTGGGAACATTTTAACAAGCAGAGTACAGACAGGCAGATTTAGGAAGGCCATTATTTACGTACAAAGCAATTCTACAAACAGTGCCTTTTCCCATGCTTACTTAGGAAACCAGATAATACTTCAGAATGCATCTTTCCTTTTCACATTTAGACTCATTTACATAATAGTAGATAGTTCAACCAATTTCATGCTGGGCTGACAGTCAACTACGCATCTGCCTTACATGAAAAGCAGCTCCTTCTATGAGGATCATGATGACTCCCAGCCTCTCAGATACGTGTTGTCAGGATCATACCCATAGCTTTCATCATAAGGTTGTTCTCATTCTTGCCCAGCCAAACTGTTTATCCCATACCTAGATTGATTGATGTACTGGGTGAAAGGTGATACTCTCAGTGGTCATACCAATTCACCCCAGAAGACAAACCATATCCATTTACCATTGTAAAAGCTGGTTTCTTTCTAGAACTTATTTAAGGAGGATCAGCCCCCCCTTTTCCCCATCTGATTCAATAAAACCATTGCTATAACTAAAGGAGAAGTCCACATTGGGATACTTTCCTGGGCATACCTGTGGAAATACAAGGATTTTAAACTTTACATTACAATTGGGATAATCTCCTGAGCTTTGCCCATGAGAACATACCCAGCCATTACTGACCTTCAGGGTAATCAAGATCTGATTGAACAGTTGGTGAAATTGATTCATTTCCCAGCCTCTCTTGCCCAGCATTATCCTCATCATTACCATCATCACCAACAATTACCATATACACATATCTTTCAATCCCACAGAACATCCGTCTGTAGTGATAAAACAGGCAGACCAGGCTTCCTGCCCCTCCTATGCCTGCCACAACCCATAATATTGTCTCCAACATTCAGGATCTGGCCGTATGTGGGGCGGTGCGTGGTCCCTGGTCACAACCGCAGCAGGGCCCAGTCCTTATTCTTCTTTCCTCTCCAGGTGGAAATCTGGCCGTGCGCAGGGTGTCTGGCTTCCAGGTAATGCAGACACAAACAGGGCTTAGTCTCGGATCTTCTTACTGCATCCTGGTGATTTTCAGCTTCAGAGGCTGCCCTATGTTTGGGGCAACAGTCCAGTCAAAGTGAGCCTTTTATCCTAGTGTTATACACCCAAGGTTTCAACCTGACCACCTTTACTACAGTGGGAGTTGTCTCTACTACCTGATAGGATCTCCTCCACCCATGACCAAGTTGCCCCAATCCTTCACCTTCTCCTGGTTGGAAGGGGTGTGCCTGTGTCTGTAGAAAGGGGAATCACTATTCTAACATTTACTCCCTTGTTTTACTCATAGCTTTTCCTAATGCACTAACTCCTTTCTTGTAGAGTTATGTTTCCTAATTCCTTTGTGCCTCTCCTTAATCCACCCAAAAATAGCTTCATACTTGGGCTAAAACGGGACAACCTTGTGGTTCTGTAAGGTGTGCACCTCATCCTATGCCTTATCATACTGGGGCTCTGGGAAGAACAAAAACACTCCTGATTTCTCTGTTGCGGGCTGCACATGGAATAAAAGTGAAAAGTCTCTGTAAAATGGGCTAGGTAGGTGGTATCATACCACTTGCCCTGTGTTGGCATCTGGCTGCTATCTGGGCCATACATGTTGAACTACTGTGTCTTCAAGATTTTGTTTTCATCTTCTCCACTTTTCTTGAATTCTGAGGTCTGCAGGTACAATGTGACTTTTCCAGGTGTTTCCTTGAACAGTGGTTTAATCTTTGATGATCTTGTGGACAAATGCAGGTCTGTTGTTTGAGCCTATATGGTGTGTGGGCTTTTTAGGGTTGTCGTTGGTCTCTTGGCAATCTCACAGCCTTCAACTCTCCCTTTTTCTCCACCTTCTCAGTCAGAGTCCTTTAGTTGCAGTTCCACTTCCAGCCTGGAGGGGCACCCTATCACCTCGTCCAGCTCAGAGATGCACCACCATCTCTTCTCCCAGCTGGCTTTTCGGGACCACCTCCCTTAGCCTGCTGGGGCTGCGCCAGGGAGCCTTTCCAGTTGCTGCCCTATCGGGAACTGGTGGGGGGGCTCTTTCGCAGTTTGGACTGCCTTGCCTCTAGGACTTCTGCACTTCTGCCTTTACCTGCGTTCTCCATGCTCCTGCTGCCAACTTCTCCTTCCAGGATGTCACAGCTCCAAGCCCTTGCCCTGTCTGTGGGATGAGGGACAAAACTTTTTCTCTTGATTGCTGGCCACAGACACCATGGCTTCTGACTCTGCTGCTGTGTTTGGTCCTGAATTCTTCCTGACATTTTTAACACTTTTTGCTTTTTATTTTCTCTTCTGCCCCATTCTAAAATTCTAAACATCAGATGAACTAAGGAAAGGGGGGGTGAATTCCCCCTTTTGAGTCTGGCAATTGGGGTTTAAGAGTGGGCGTGATTGCAAGGATGGAGGGGTAGCCTTCTCTGTGCTCTCTGCTTCGGCTGCCGTTCTTTGCAAGCTCCGCCCTCCTGCTGCTTCTTGTTAAGCTTAAAGGAGCCTTTGCCTTTTGTTCTCCAAGCTTTCTTCAGGGCGTCCCATCTGGGTCGCCATCCTGGGCTTCATGTCGCTGCTGCCACCAAAGGTGGGGGCCAAGCCGCCTATCCCCTTCCGTCTTCCTAGCCTCCTTAGCAGGCACCTTGGCCGGGGGCGGCGGGGAAAAACCGCTGCAGCCATTGCTTCTCCCGGTCTCACTCCCTTCTCCAACGCTGGTTCTATTGCTCCCTTCCCCCGGTCTGTCTCCTCAGTGGGGAGGGAGGCAGACAGGTGAGCGGGTTAGTGAAGGAAGGGTCGAGGCAGGAGGGGCTGGCTGTTTTGTCTTCAGACAAGGTGTGCCTCTGGGGTTGGGGGGGAATTCGGTTACTACAATTCCCATGTCTTCAAAGTTCCTATGCCAACTGCTTTTCCAAAAGAACACAATGTCAGACAGAGTTTTGGCAGCTTTTTTTTTAAGTTCCAAGTCCTCTTTCAGGAGAAAAAAAACCAAAAAATCATTCATTTCTAAAGTTCTCCTCCCTTTCTCCAGCAAGAGAGGGGAGGGGGTGGAGGTGAATAGATGGAAGTCCTTTGAGTTGTAAATTGCCAGCTAATTGAGTCAGAGGCAGAGCTGCTTTTCCTTCCTTTAAGACATGAGAGAGTTTACTAGGGAATCAGACTGGGGTTGGATGATTTTAACTTTGCATTGTTAATGCCTTGCACTCCCTTCAGCCTGGTCTAAAAGTTAGTTTTCTCATTTACACACTAACAGAATTCTTAGTTTGCCAAGGCACTTGGCTAAATGAACTTCTAGTCCAAAAACAGCAACTATAGGGTTAAACCTGAGAGCCTGGGAGGAGGAGGGAGGGGCCGCGAGGAGATGGTGCGGCTCTGAGCACAGGAGAGAGGAAAAAAAAGAAAGCAGAGAGAGAAACCAGATACCAGTCAAAATGCTGCTCTGCCCACACACAAACCTTGGATTTTTTTTTCCTACTTACATTAAATCATTAAAGCAGTGTTTGTCTGTTACCTCAAACCAGGCGAAAAACTGCTGAAAAGTACGTCTCTACTTAACCCTTTCTTGGAGTTTTTCAACATACATTGAAGCAGAGTCTGTTCGCTGCTTCTCCCACCCATTTCCACCCCAAAACGACAACACACAGTGTGTGGGGGGGGCTGAGCTGAAACAATGAGGTAGACAAATTTCACACATGCTGACTCAAGCAGCCGGATACTCAACGGTCTGCGAATGAGAAATGCGGCATTAGTCACCTTTTTTTTTAATAACATGCACACACTTTCATGCCAAAAACACAGCCTCCCTCTTCCCATTCCCATACGATGAACCCAGCAGCTTCCTCCGTACTTTACCACCGACGGAGTACTAGGGTCGGGTTGGGGGATGATCAGGCCCCCCTTCTCCCCACCTCTTATTCAGGGAGGCACTCACCTAAGCCTGTGTTGTTTTTCCTGATTTCCAACCCGCTCCTGGGTCCCGTGGTGGGTCTGCCGCCGCTGCAACCAACCCTACCGCCTGAGTGGTTCCTACCGAACAAATCTCCAGTGGCGCCTTAGGTCCCGGTCAGTCGGGGGGGCCTGGTCCCAGACATTCAGCAACCACCAAGGTGGGCATAAAAGCCCCTCCAGTTCCTGGCCAATGCACCAGAAAATGTAGTGGCTCAAATTCCAGAAACCAGAGATGCTCGGATTGGAAAGCAGGGGTTTATTCAGTCGGCTGGACTCTGGTGGAATCCTTCCCAAAGACCAGAGTCCCACCTATTACATTTTACAGTCTTTATATACTACAAACTACAAACTACATATTATAAACAATTGCAGCACAAGTCATTTTGACATTTCATTTCCCCAACTCTTCCCTGTCCTCACTGATAACCAGGAGAACTCTGTGTCAAGCAGAATCTGTCCCAGTCAAGCAGATTCTCTCCTCCTTATGACGCTCTTCTGACTGCTCCCAAACACTGAACAATACATTCCAAACAGACATGCTGAACCAGCATCTAGCTGAACTGATATGGTACACATGATTATGCAAGCAGCTGTTCATGAACTTCTAGTTTTCTTCCCCCATCCATCACAGTAGCAGAACACACTATAAACCAACCCAGACACAGAATGTTATTTGAAAGCACAGAAGTTCTGGACCATTCTAACAACTACCAGGTCAGGCTACACAGAGAGGCCATTGAAACCCACAAACACTTGGATAATTTTAATAGGAAAGAAAAGACTTGGAAGGTCAACAAAATTTGGCTGCCAGTATTGAAAAACACCAAAATCAAAACACAAAAGATACTAACGAGCCCTAATGAGCCCCACCTGGGCTCAGGAAGTCTCCCTCCAGGAACAAGTATTCAATACACACAATAGGACTATTATGCTAATTGCTCCTTCCTCTCCGGAGGAAGAGACTGGCATATATATTCTCCACTCCACTTCCATTTCACCATTCCTCTGAAGATGCCAGCCACAGATGCAGGTGAAATGTCAGGAGAAAATACAGACAGAACACGGTCTCGAAGCCCAAAAAACCCACAAGAACCAATAAATTCATTGTTTGCCAAGTCTCCAATTTCCCTTGTATTATTTTCAAACTTTCTAATAGGTATTTTGGAATAAATAATTATTATTAGATGTTAGATCATTCCTGAGTATTTCATTTTATTCACACACTCCAGGCTCCGTCACAATGGTCCTCGTAGTCTCTTCTAGCTCTAAAATTCTACAGTTTTGGTTGTTGCCTCCAGTCTTCTTAACTCTTCCCAGGCTTTAGGACCTGCTGCAAAACCTTCTGGGAGCCATTCAGATATATAACCCCTGTTCTGGAGGAATTGCACTGGCAGTCTGTAGGCTTTCATCCTGAATTCAAGGTGCTTACAGTAACATTTAAAGCCCTAATATATTTTTTAGCTTTTAAAAGTTTGTAATTACAGTTCTCTTTCCGTATTCTTCTGTTTGGCTCTTGCGAATCTTATTCATGAGGTGCCTCTGCCTTCCCCCTCCCCAATTCTCTTGCATTCCCTTGCATTTTGCCTGGATGGAGAAAGAAAGCAAATGTGCCGAGGGAAAAGGTAAGGCAATGGTCACACCGAGACAAAAGGTAAGGCAATGGGGCGGTGGGGAGGATATGCATACATGCTTTCCTGATGCCTGCCAGAGCTCTCCTTTCCTTGCCTCTGCCCTGGTGTGTGTGTCCTCTGCTACTGCTCCTAGACTCTCATATACTTTGCTTTGTAGGTAAGTAGGGCCAGTCTTGCGGAGTGGCTTGAGCATTGGACTACGACCCTGGACACCAGGGTTCAGTTTCCCACTCGGGCATGGAAACCCACTGGGTGACCACGGGTGCATCACACACTCTCAGCCCCAGAAAACCACGTAATAGGTTTGCCTTAGAGTCGCCCTAAGTCTCTCTCGGGCCTTTTTCACACCAGACAACATAAAGCAGATCATAGCATACCACACTGTAGTGTATGTAATGTGGATTCTCTTAAAACGCAATACTGACACTGCATTCCATTGTTATAGTCTTATTATTCCACTTCCCACATCCTGTGGAATCTTGGGGTTTGCAGCTGAGGGAGGGGCACTCAGAATTCTCAGCAAGAGAGCTCTTTGGCCTCAGCTATCAAGCAGTCCCCAAAAGAACGAAAACACACAAATGCCAACAGTTAGGAAACACTTTGCTTGGAATTCTGTACTAGTAATTCACCAGGAGGGAAGAAACCATACGGGTGCCAAGAGTGGGGGAAAATTTTTTGCTCAAAGTTCAAAGTTTTGTGACCCACAAGAGACTCCACACAGGAGAGAAACCTTTCAAAGGCCAGGAGGGGTGGAAAATGTTTTGTACAGTTCAGCCTTGGGAATCACAAGAGAGTCCATACCAGACCCAAAGGGAGTGTGGGGGGGAATTTTTCTTGCAGTTAAAACTTGGGACCCACAAGAGAATTCACACAGATGAGAAACCATACCAGTGTGAGACGCGTGGGACATGTTTCTCTCAAAATCCCCCTGAAAACCCAAGAATCCACATAGCAGGGAAACCTTTAAATGTTTTATTTTATTTTAAATGTTTGCCCCATTCTTAATGTTTGTTCATACTTTGTAAAGTGTAAGAATTTACTGAGGTCAAGATACATTACAAGCATTTGGAGTGTGGGAAATACCTTGCTTCCTAGTCAGAGTTTTGGACTTATCAGAGAGTATGAACAGGATCATAGCCGTGAATAAAAGTGAAGGGCCATTTCATCCTATCCGCTTGTAGTGCAAAAACCTGCAGCTGAGGCATTCATGACATGTGGCCATCTAGCCGTTTTTGGAAACCTCACCTGCGGGAAAAAGCTCACCTTGCACCTTTGCAGCAAGGCTGTTCCATTGGTTCTCTCTCATAGTTTTTCTCATCTGCTCTTATCAGTTTTTAAAGTTTAAAGAAAGGGGGATTAAATATTTGTAACAGTTAAGAAAAAGAATAGTCTATTATTTCAACACAATTCCCAAAAAAAAGTCTGGAAAAAAAGAAAAAAAAAAACTTAAATGAGTTGAATCTATAAAAGAATATATGCTAAGGTGGGGCTAAAATTTCGGGGCAGAATGTTCAAATGGATTTTAGTTTAGTCTTAATTGTAAGATTATTTTTCTTTCTCTAATGAATGTTGGCTTGGTTGTGAAATAGGTTATTTGTATTTAAGCCAACCAGTAAATAATTTAAAACAATATTGATGGTTCAGCAGAGAGTTTTTGCAGGAGAGAAAGGATATCAGTACCAGAAGTGTCCCCCCTTCCCAACAACCCGGGTTTTGGGGCTCCTCTCTCAACTACAGTGTTTCAAGATGACCAGACACAGATGGTTTCTTACACCTGCAATTCTATTTTCAGTCAGCTTCTACAGACTCCCATTGTTATTTTTCAAAATGTAACTTTTATCAATGTCAATATCCGTCTGCATTCCAAAGAGAATGACACACTTCCCAGGACTAGAAGAAATAATAATGCCCTCTCAAGCTGGATTTAGCATGATTTTTCAAAGAGTATTTGATTGCATGACCCATCATGTTCTAACTACAACTTGACAGTTTTTCCCCTCACAAAATCCATATTTTTATTTCACACCATCACTATTATTCCACTTTCAACACCCATGGAATCCTGGGAATTGCAGTTTAGGGAGGTGCATCTTTGGACTCAATAAACTGTAAACCCCAGAATTCCACAGGATGTTAAAAAAGGAATAATAGCACTATAACAATGTAGTGCAGAAATGGCTTCTCTCTCTCTCTCTGAAAATCTCACTGAAAGAATCTCAAAACTCCATCATTATGCCTTCTCCTCACAAACCCCAGCCCTTCCCTCTCACCAGTGGCTTGGGTTTTTCTCATACAGAGCCACTTCAGTTACACGGCACCCCGTTGCTAGGGCTGCCTTGCCACTCAGGTTAGCTGCACCATCAGCTTCCCTCACAATGGTCCCTGAGGCCCCTTTAGGTCTAAGATTCTGTTATTATGGTTGTCATTTCCATCCTAGTCATCCTTCCCAGGCCTTAGGACCTGCTGAAAAACCCTTTTCTGGGAGCCATTCAGATCTGTTCTGGAAGAACTGCATTGGCTGCCTGTCTGTTTCCATTCGGAATTCAAGGTGCTCGCAATAAAATTTCGAGCCCTAAATGGCTTGGGACCTTGATACCCGAAGGAGCACATTTCTCTCTATATGCCTAACCAAGGACTGAGATCTATTGGACGGGCCCTCCTCCATGTCCCATCAGTAGGGGGGAAATCCAGTGTGGGAGTCCATGGAAGAGTCCCTTTTTCCTTGGTGGCATCCTGGTTGTGGAATTCCTTCTCTCTGGAGTGCTGTCTAACACCAATGTTAGAATCATTTTGGCACCAAGTTAAAAACTGGCTTCTTATTTCAACACATTGGGCTAAACTGATTTTATCCAGGCTGCCCATGTTTTTTAGCTGTATTATTCAATTGGTTTTAAATTGTCTCTTTTGAAACTAAAAAGTTATGTAATCATTTATTATTGTTTTAAATGGATTTTATTGTAAGCTGGTCTAAGATCATCAGATAAACGACAGGATATCAATATTTGGCCGTCCGTATCTCCCTATGCATGCCCGCTCAGGCCCTGAGATCTCCCTGATTGGGCAATTTTTCCCCTGATCTCTGTTGGTCCTTTGTGACAGTGACCCCAGTAAATGTGACTTAAACTTATAAAAAGGGGGGGAATAAAAAAAATTTAACAACAACAGCAGCAGTTTAAGCCAAGGAAACGACTTTTTAAAACACCCACTTCTGGTTTGGGGGAGAAACAAGGCTTCTTCTGGGCCAAAAATAGGCCTAAATGGCCCAGAGGCCTAAAAACACTGGCATTAGGGGGCATTTAGGGGAAAAAAAATTTTTTCCCCCCAGCGGGCTGTGGCCCCCCCAACGTCACCTGGGAGCTCCTGGGGCCCCCTAGCCTCAAAAAAGTTGCCCACTCCTGGCCTAAAGAGACAGGGCGGGAAATGCCTCTTTCAAATGGAGCTGCACTGAACTTGCTTGCAAATTTTTGGTGTATGTCAAGTTTTTCATATGGTGCTAGGTATCTGAACATTGGTCTCCCACCCCCCATTTTCTCTAGATGATATTAACAGATATATACTTTCTTATACTTCTCCCTTTTTTTGTAAAAACCCTTTAATAATAATGGCCTCCATCCAGATTTGAGGGCTTTGGCTGTGCCTTGGCAGAGGTCTGTGAGCAAAACTTGGAGGCTCTCCCTCAGGGCTGCCTTTAGCTGTGGCTTTCCTGTGCTGGGAGGGGGTCCAAACTAGGTGACCTTCCTGCCTCTTCCGGCTCCCCAGTTCTCTTTTGGGAGCAGGCAGGGAAATTTGACCACAGGTGACATTCTTAGTTCTCCTTCTGACAGCAGGCTCATGAAATAGTCTTCACTGCAACCGCCTCTAAGGGTTTTTCCCCCTGAAGATTTCCTCACCCCCAGAAAACCCCCGGGGGTGCCATAAGTCTCTCTCTCTCTCTCTCTAGGAGCCAAACAAGGAAGGAGAGGAGGAGGAGGAGACAGTGGGGAGAAGGGGGGGGGGGGGAGGGGGGGGAAATTCCCCCTCCGGGGGGGGAGGCAGAGCGAAGCCCAGCGGCCCCAGACGGTTAAGGGCAGCGACCCGGGGTTTCCCAAGAGAGGAAGGGAAGCCGCGGGGAGGGGGGGAGGGGGAAGGGGGCGCCCGGTCCTCCAGAGCAAAAGGACCCCGCCCCCCGCCTCCCTTTTCCCCCTCCCCCTCCCCCCCCCCGTGGCCTGCGCGGCCCTTCTCTCCCCCGGGGGGTTGGGGGGATTCCCCCCCCCAGCCTCCCTCCCGCCCCCGTCCAAAGGGGGGGCCTCAATTCCCCCCCGGCAGAGCGGAGGTCCTGGGAGGGCCCCTTACCCGCCTGGCCCTCCTTCCCTCCTTCTGTCAGGCCTGGAGGGGGGGGGGCCCCGGGGGTCCTTGCCCAGCCAGACACGGGCGCCCCTCCCTCCCCCCCCCCCCCCCCGCTGCTGCCGGGGGGCCGGGTCCCCCCTCCCTCCCCCCCCTCCCTCCGAGGCGGGCGCGGGGCCCCCGGGTCTCCGGGCTCCCTGGGGGGAGGGGGGCCGGGGGGCGTCGCGGGCCCTCCCTGGGGGGGGGCCGGGAACCCCTCCGCCCGCCTGGCCCCGAGGACCCCCCCTTAGGTTGCTCCGAGGATCCCGGCGGATTTGGGGGGCCCCGCCTGCTGCGTGGCGGCCTTGGGGGGCTCCGGGCCCCCCCCCCCTCCTCCTCCTCCTCCCCCGGACCCTTTCGCTCCCTCTCCCCCGGCCGGCCGTGGGGCTCCTTCGCTGGAGGGGGGGGGGGCTCCCGGGGGGCCTGGGCTGGGCGGCGCCTTTTGCCTTCTCTCTAACCAGAAGCCTTTCCCCCCTCAATAGGCCGCCTCCCAGGCCTCCCTTTGGCAGAGCAAGCAGCCAAAGGGCCCCCCCAGCCTGCGAGGTTTGCCGCTCTGCCCCCCGAAAGAGGGGAAGGAGGGGGGCGGGCTGGAGGGGGGGGTCTCGGGCTGCCCCTCCGGACCCCCAGCGTCTGGGGAAGGGGGGCTGCTGTGGGGCCCCCGCTTTGAGGCTCCTGAAGAGCGGGGTTTGGTCCTCTGGAAACCTTGGCTCTTTTCCCGGGGGAGGCAGCTCCCCCCCGGGGCTTTTGGAAGTAGAGCCTCCGTCTCCCGGAAAGTTTCCCCCGGGAAAGTGAGCGGGGGGGGGCTTCAGAGCCCTTTTAAAAAGAGTGTTATAAACCTATTGTAATACGTTGACTGTAATATAGCCTGTAATACGTTAAGTTCTGACTGTAAAGGTAGTGTTTGTAGAACGGATTATAAAGGGCCTAACAGTGGGCTGTGCTGTTTTTATTTCTTGCCTTTGAATGGATGTTCTTTGTACTCTATTGAGAATTAAACGTAAATAATAGGAAAAATGGGGGGGGGAATGAAACAGTGCCTAGGTTTTATTCCTACAAGTAGTCAGTTGCTGTGTTGCTGCTGACCAGCCTATAATGAAGAACTGAAGAATTCCTGAACCCAAAGAAAGCCTTCATTTAGCCAAATGTCAAGGAGTTTTGTCTTGAAGTGGCCTGCGGAGATTGGGGCGGGAAAGGGGGAAGGCATCCTGGGAGGATGGTGTGGGTTGTAGCTTTGGGTGAGGGACAAAAGGCCATTTCCACACTACGTTGTTATAGTGTATTATTCCAATTTTTTACATCCTGGGGAATCCTGGGGTCTGCAGTTGAGGGAGGGGCACTTTGAATTCTCACAAAAAGCTCTTTGGTCTGGGGAGGGTTCCCCAAAACCCCCGAATTCCCAGGTGTTAAAGTGGGATAAAACAGCGTAACAGCGTAGTGCAGAAACGGCCGGAGAAGAGATGGCTCAGTGGAAGGCTGAGGGAGGGGAAAGGGAGGGCCGGGAGACAGAGAGACAGAGGCCGGGGAGGAAAGATTCAGCCTCTTCTGACCCCTCAACCAAACAAGGCTTTGCTTGGTGGTCCTTGTTGGGAAAAGCCTTCCCCGTTCTCTTACCTGAATCTGAGCATTTCCTTCACGGAGGAGAGAATTGTTTTTGTGCTGAATCTCCTGCCTGTTTTCTTGCAGTACAGCAGTTCTTAACACAATAACATCTTGGCTTTGCAGAGTTTGGAGCAAAGGTGTTCAGGGATTCGTTGCCCCGAAAGAGGGGACAGTGAAGAAGTCACTTTCCTCCCCTTTTTCTCTTTTATCGGATACCAGTTTAAGATGGATGAGTCAGAGTCAGCTGGACTCGAAGCAGGAGGAGGCCCTAATGGCATTGGTGATGAGAGCCATGGGGGAAATTTTGGGAAGCAACAGTGCCCGAAATTCCTGAGTGAGGACTCTGTCAGTTCAGAAACAGAGCGTCAGCGCTTCAGGCAGTTCTCCTACCAAGAGGGCCAGGGCCCCCGAGGGGTTTGCAGTCACCTCCACGATCTCTGCGACCGGTGGCTGAAGCCAAAGGAAAAGTCCAAAAATCAGATCCTGGACCTGGTGATCCTGGAGCAGTTCCCGAGCATCCTTCCCTCAGAGATGGGAAGCTGGATCAGGGAATGTGGGGGAGAGAGCTGTTCCCAGGCGGTGGCCCTGGCAGAAGGTTTCCTCCTGAGTCAGGCTGAAGACAAGAAAAAGGGAAAAGCAGGTGAGAGCATTTCCTCTTGGTGTCTCTAAGCCGAGACAATGGGTGGGTTGAATTTGTCCCCCCTTTTTCCTAATTGGGAAGATATGGCGCAATAAGTAGGATCTGGTTCATCTGCTCCTTTTCCCCGCCCCAAAGCCCTGATTGCTGCCCCCCCCTAGCCACTGTCAGGTCCATTCACCCTGTGTCACCCAGGGGAGAGATGGCCTGTGCCCCTCTCGTGGGTTCAAGGGTAGAATATTCTCCCATCCACACTCAAATGTAGCCTAATTCCACTCTGCAGAGTAACCGTTATACAGTTGCTAATTTTTTTTTGTGATATTGTGCAAGACAGTTCTTTATATCATTTTTTAAAATTTCAATTTAATTTGGGCCTCTCCCCCGCTCTTTCAGGTGAAAAATCTTTGTGTGGAAGTTCAGTCCAATCCCCCTTCACCAGGAGAGTCTCCATCAGGCATTCCAGAGTCCCCCCCAGAAGGAGATTAAGCAGGAGGGAGCGGGGTTCGGCCTTCAGGGTAAAAGAACCCATCTGTGGGCACAATCCTCTTTGTGTTTTTTGGGTTTCCAAATGTTGCCATTCAGTGGGGGGATTGGATAATTGTTTAATGCAAAACAGCTTGTTTTCAGGTGAAATTAAAAGTCTGGTTGTAGCCTACACAGTCTGCTATGGCTGAGGTCCAGACAGTCCAAAAGACCTGCCTGAATTTTAAGATTCCAAGGCAACACCTTTCTCTTGCCCCCTCCCCCAGCTTCCGGGTTTTTGGTGAGGAGAGAGCCCTCTCAGCAGCTACTTGTTATTTTTGATGTGTGGTTTGTCTGATATTGCTAAAATCTTTATCTGTTTCAAATCATTGAGCTCATATGTTTTCTCCTTTATTTGTGTTAGATTGATTCTTCAGTACTGCCTTCTTTATTCAGTCATCATCCTTCTTGCTTATTGATTTTATATTACATAAAAATGTGAATTAATGTTCCTCATGGGGGGAAGTTTTTGAGGATTGCTTTCTGATTGTTACATTCTTTTTTGACCTGCTCTTCATATTTCATGTGTAATTTCTCTAGGATTTCATTGTTGTTTGCTTTTCTCATCATCTTGATACTCTTGGGTTGACCTAAGATATTCGTCATGCATGTTTAATGCATTATACATTAGTGATTCAGTTGGGGCTAAATTGGAATTTGCTATTCCCCGTCCTACCCCCTAAGTGTCGTACCAAACATGCCCATATGTTTTGGTGGTCTGCAAAATTCTAAAATCTTTGAGTTGAAAGGTTTCCCAAGGGCCATCTAGTCCAACTTCCTTCTGCCATGCAGGAATCCACCATTATGGCACTCCTGTGTCCACCCTCTGCTTAAAAAACTCCAAAGAAAGAGATTCCGCCACTCTCTGCGAGCATGTATTCTTTGTTGAGCCCTTTTTAAATAAAAAGTTCTTCCTAATGTTTAGACCGTTGGGGTTTTACCAAAGCAGAATGGAGGGGCCAAGGGTTTATCTGGATACTGTGCTCCTGTTGATACAACCCAAAGGTTGGGTTTTTTGGGTGCTGCCTATGACACTTGGCTCCTGCTTGCCTTGTGGTCTCCTAAGATCCTAAATCCTTTTCACATGTACTAATTTCAAGCCAAACATCACCCATCTTACATTTGTGCATTTTATTTTTCCTGCCTAGATGTAACACTTGATGTTTATCCCTGTGGAAATTCATTTTGTTAAGGGTTCCCCCGCACTCCAATCTGTCAAGGGAATTTTGAATTCTGTTCGACTCATCTGAGGTCTCAGCTGCCCTCCCTAAGTGGCTGTCACCTGCAAGCCTGATAGGCATGCCTTCAGATTCCCCTCATCTCAGTCCCTTAAAAAGACTTTGGGCCCAGGGAGAACCCTCAGGCAGCCCGCTAAATCAGTCCTCTCCAGGATGAAGAGACAAGTGGGATGACTCCGGGTTCTGTCCATAGTAATGAAATGCTGCTATGTTCAAAGGGCGGACTGTCCTTATAGGTTTCCATGTAGGATTGTACTTGTAACCTCTAAAGCAAACCTATGTGAACATCTCCCCTCAATCCTTCGTCTCTCCCACAGAGTCTGGAAGGAAGCCACCAAGAAGGGTGAGTTCCCACTTCCTGTTTGTGATGGAGGGGAACCAGTTGAGGTAAGGATAAGGAATTGTGGAACAAGAGGATGGGAGCAGCTGGGGCATCCCCACTTCCAGGCTCACCTCCTTGATAGCTCTTGGTTTCAGTTTGTTTTGGATTTTGTAAAAGGAAGTCCATGTATTTCCTATTTCAAATGGAATAAAGGGGGGGCTTTCAAAAAGGTAAGAATATGGGAGATATCAAAACTGTCATGCTCATACCCACTGACCCAGAGGTTTGAGCACTAAACTTTAAAATGCTCAGTTAAAATCCCTGCGTGTTCCCGCCAGTCTTGTTTGTTTTTTTTTTCGTTGTTTTCAAAAAATTACACATTACTTTGTAAGGCTCGCAGCAATAAAGGAAAAAGGAAAGTTTTAAAAAAAAGAGATGATTGCTCATAAATTTCAGAAAAAGCAGGCAAAATACCTGAATTGCAGTCCATTTGCAAAATAAGTTATTACATCACTATTTGAAATGTGCAACTGTGGTTTAATTTTCTGTCCATTTTAACACATGTGCATACATAGGTTAGCTTTCCAGCATTGTAATATCAGTGTTTTGGCAGTCAAGAGAGCAGAGACGATCCCTATGTTGCGTTACAAGACAGGGCTAGGGTAGCTTAAGGGAATATGTGCATCTCTTGAATACCGGCAACTACACCGCAGTTCCAAGACGTCTGAGTTAAGGAAGAATTAACAGTTTCACACCTCTAACAAATAGATGATTTAGATTCCTTTTAAAAATATGCTGTAGTGTCAAATGTACCCAAAAAGGCAGTTTCCTCCTTGGTCCCAACCCAATATCTCACCTGCTGTTTTTCTCTGGCAAAGGAAAGCATGTACGGGTGGGCCTGCTGGGTCAGCCCTTAGGCCCATCTAGTCGAGCATATTGTTCTCACCTGGGCTACCAGAGGCATCTAGAAATTCTGCAATCCAAGCATGGAAGCCATAGTGCTGTCCTGCGTCCCTAACATCTGGTTTTCAAAGGCAGGGTGGCTCTGCCCCAAAGAACCTGTCAAACAGCCTATGGGGAGGTTTAGTCCTAAAGGCCTCTTGCACTACATGCCTTGACGGCCTTTGTATGAAATGTGGGGCAGGAAGTGTTTTCTTTTTCCTCCAGGGCCTCGTCACCTTTGAGGACGTGGCTGTCCATTTTCCTCAGAGGAGTGGGCTCTTTTGGATCCCAATCAGAGAGCCCTGCACGTGCAGGTCATGGAGGAGACCCATGGGATTGTGGCCGCTCTTGGTAAGGCTCCCTCACAGATGGTAGGTTCTGTTTCATAATACAGTCACCATAACAGTGGTGGCGCAGTGGTTAAATGCCAGTACTGCAAGCCACAAGGTTGTAGTTCGATCCTGCCAGGCTCCAAGGTTGACTCAGCCTTCCATACTTTTGCAGGGGTCGGTAAAATGAGTACCCCCGCTTGTTAGGGGCATGTATAAAAAGTTTCGAAATACATGCTATTCGTAAGTTGTTCGCCGCCTCGATCCATATGGAAGGGGGGATCAAATAAATAATAATAATAATAATAAAAAAAGTTCTCTCCCGGCTAGGATAATATCCCGAATTTATACCAGTCATAGGGGACTCCTGAAGGCTGGGATTGGGACCTCAACTCCTCTTCTACCGCCCTGGCCATTTCTCCCTCCAGATTGACCAGTGGTGAGGCATGATGGGGATCCTAGTTCATCAGGACATGGAGGGGCCTTTTGCTCCCACACCTGCCTGAAGGAATTTGGAGGTGTAGAAACATGATTAGGAATGGAATTTTGGCAGTGGTAGCCAGCCTGGCATAGTGGTTTCAGCAGTGAACTATGGATCCTGGAGACCCAGGTTCATTCCCAGCCCGGCCATGGAAACCCCTGGCCAGGTTACACACTCTCAGCCCCAGAAAACCCGGAGATGGGTTGCCTTTCAGTTGCCATAAGTTGGAAATGAGCTTAAAGCAGACAACAGCACAACAGAGCACACCCGTAATTCTGGGTAAGCTATATGAGGTTTGAGGGGGGGGTCAGCTAAAAGGAAAAACAGACATCCTCTTTGTGTCAATGGGAATGGACACAAGGCGGCTGAATATGTATTTGAATAGGGGAGCTTTTTGGGAATCTTATTCATCAAATGAAGGAATAAAAGTACCCCAGTTCGCCTGGCAAAAAGGCCATTATGGAATTACCCATTGGAACTTTGGGGGAGGTTACAGGGACCATACGACTCCCCTGTCACAAGAGCTGCGTGGCTCCCAGTCATTTTCCCGGCACAATTCAAAGTGCTGGCCATCAGCTATAAAGCCCTATATGATTCAGGTTCAGGCTACCTGGCAGACTGTATCTCCCTGTCCAGGCCCTGATATCATCAGAATCATAGAATCATAGAATCATAGAAATTCAGAGTTGGAAGAGACCACACAGGCCATCCAGTCCAACCCCCTCCCATGCAGGAACACCCTCAAATCAATCCCGACAGATGGCCATCAAGCCTCTGCTTAAAAACCTCCAAGGAAGGAGACTCCACTATACTCCGAGGCAACAGATTCCACTGCCGGACAGCCCTGACTGTCAGGAAGTTCTTCCTGAGGTTCAGGTGGAATCTCCGGAATCTCCTTTCCTGCAGCTTGAATCTGTTGCTCCTTGTCCTGGTCTCTGGAGCAGCAGAAAACAAGTCCCCTCCTTCCTCTACGTGGCATCACTTCAAATATTTAAACATGGCTATCATGTCCCCTCTTAACCTTCTCTTCTGCAGACTAAACATACCCAGCTCTCTAAGTCTATCCTCATAGGGCATGGCTTCCAGGCCTCTCACCATTTTGGTCGCCCTCCTCTGGACTTGCTCCAGCTTGTCAATATCCTTCTTGAATTGGGGTGCCCAGAACTGGGCACAGTATTCAAGATGGGGTCTAACCAAGGCAGAGTAGAGTGGTACCAGTACCTCCCTCGATCTAGACACCATACTCCTATGGATGCAGCCAAGAATTGCATTGGCTTTCTTGGCTGCCGCATCACACTGCTGACTCATGTTCAGCTTGTGGTCTATGAAGACTCCTAGATCCCTTTCACACGTACTGCTATCCAGCCACGTGCCCCCCCATCCTATATTTCTGTATTCCATTATTTCTGCCTAAGTGTAGGACCTTACATTTCTCTCTGTTGAATTTCATTTTGTTCGCCCTGGCCCAGCTCTCCAATCTATCCAGGTCATTTTGAATTTTGATCCTGTCCTCTGGCGTATTAGAACCCCTCCCAATTTGGTGCATCTGCAAATTTGATGAGCATGCCCTCTATTCCTTCATCCAAGTCATTGATAAAAATATTGAACAGCACTGGGCCTAGGACAGAACCCTGTGGCACCCCACTAGTCACTTCTCTCCAGGATGAAAAGCAGCCATTCGTGATCACCCTTTGGGTTTGGTCGGTCAACCAATTACAAATCCAACTAACAGTAGCCCTGTCCAGCCCACATTTTACTAGCTTCATTGCAAGAATGTATGGGGAACTTTGTCGAAGGCCTTACTGAAATCGAGATATGCTACATCCACAGCATTCCCTTCATCTATCAAGCTAGTGACTCTATCATAAAAAGAGATAAGATTAGTCTGGCATGACTTATTTTTGAGAAATCCATGTTGACTTCTCGTGATTACTGCGTTGCTTTCTAAATGATTAGAAACTGACTGCTTAATAAATCTGCTCCAGGATCTTTCCGGGTACTGATGTCAGGCTGACTGGCCGATAATTATTTGGGTCCTTTTTTTCCCTTCTTGAAGATGGGGATAACATTTGCTCTTTCCAATCTGCTGGAACTTCTCCTGTCCTCCAAGATTTCTCAAAAATTATAGCAAGCGGTTCCAAATGACCTCTGCCAGCTCTTTTAATATCCTAGGATGCAATTCATATTATCCAATGGGGCCAAAGGTATTCCTGTACCACCTCTCTACTTATTATGTGCCTCATTTCCTCTGCTTCCTCCCGCTCCCCAACTGCCAGGTTGAGTGCTTGTATCCTTCTGGGAAAATACGGAGGCAAAGAAGGTGTTAAGTAGCTCTGCCTTTTTTCTCCCCCCTGTGAGTAATTCGCCATCTTCTCTGCGTAGCGACCCTACTGTCTCCTTCTTTTTCCTTTTGCTGCGGACATATTTAAAAAAACCCTTTTTGTTGTTTTCGATGTCTCTGGCCAGCCTAAGTTCGTTCTGTGCTTTAGCCTTTCTGACTTCCTCCCTACATCTCCTAGCTACTTGCTTAAATTCTTCTTTGGTGGTTTCCCCCTTCTTCCATTTCCTATACATGTTTCTCTTAACTCTTAGCTCAGCTGAGAGTTCTTTAGTCAACCATTCTGGTTTCTTCAGATGCCTTCCATTTTTCCTCCTTATTGGCACAGTTTTAGACTGTGCCTTCAGTATCTCCCTTTTTAAAGGGAAATCCCATGCCTCCTGAACTCCTTTCCCTTTCACTATTCCTGACCACGGAATTCCAGCCAGCAGCTCCCTAAGTTTACAGAATCCCCTTTTTTTAAAAACTAAGATGAGTGTCTGGCTACCCTTATCTTCTCCTTCCTACTGAATGCTAAATTCCAACAGGGCATGGTCACTCCCCCCTAAAGATCCAACCACTTCTACCTCATTCACAAGGTCATCCCTGTTGGTCAAGACCAGATCTAGAATATTTGATCCCCTTGTGGCCTCTTCCACCTTCTGGACCATGAAGTTCTCTGCAAGACAAGCAAGAAACTTGCTGGACCTTGCTGTCTTGGCAGAGTTCGACTGCCAGCATATATCCGGGTAATTGAAATCTCCTATTATTACTGTATCCCTCCTCTTTGAATGTGCAGTCATTTTGTTGAGGAAGGCGTCATCCAAGTCCTCAGCCTGGGTTGGAGGTCTGTAGTAAACCCCCACCAGAATATCCCTATTGTTTCTCGCTGCCTTAATTCTTACCCAAATGCTCTCTACTTGGCTTTCTGGGTTTAAGTCCCGATCTCTTCACAGGTGAAAACATCCTTGACATACAAGGCTACTCCTCCTCCTTTCTTGTTTGGTCTATTTTTACAAAATAGGCTATACCCCTCTATTCCTATATTCCAGTCATGAGACTCATCCCACCAGGTCTCCGTGATGCCTATCAAATCGTATTTATTTTCTTGTACTAGGAGTACAAGCTCATCCTGCTTGTTTCCCATACTCCTTGCATTAGTGTAGAGACACTTAAGTCCCTGGGCCCTTCCTGCAAGTCCTGTACTATTGATTCTACTCCTCCCGCCATTGGCCGCTTGTACAACTTGTCCAGTATCATTTGGGCCTTTTCCCCCTGTGTTCTCTGAGTCCATGCCCTGAATAATATTGTCTCCCTCCCCAGTGGAACTTAGTTTAAAGACCTCTTAATCTTCCTTGCAAGACTGTTTGCAAAAACATTCCTGCCAAGTTTTGTGAGGTGCAGCCCATCCCTCACCAGAAGCCCATGTTCATGGAAATTCAGGCCATGTTCCAAAAACCCAAACCGTTGTTGGCGGCACCATGTGCGGAGCCAGTTGTTGACCTCTACTATTGCCCTTTCCCTACGTGCGCCGTATCCTTGAACAGGGAGGAGAGACGAAATGACCACCTGCACACCAAGGTCCTTAAACTTCGTCCCCATACGCTCGTAGTCCTTTGCAATGTGGTTTAAGCTGCTCCTCGCAGTGTCATTGGTTCCGACATGAACCAAAATGAGGGGCTTATAGTCAGTGGGTTTGACTAGCCTGTTTAGCCTCTCCGTTATGTGGTTGATCCTGGCCCCAGGAAGGCAACAGACCTCTCGATTGAGCTTGTCTGTTTTGCAGATTGCTGTTTCAGTTCCTCTTAGCAAAGAGTCCCCAACAACCAGAACTCGCCTCTTCGGAGGCTTCCCCTGGGCTCCTCGATAAGCGTGTTTTACTAGGACTGCCTGAGCATTCTGTTGAGGCTGGGAGCGTTGATCTAGTTCCTGTTGCCGATGTTGGATTCTTTCTTGTTGACATTCTGTTCCCTCAGCGTAGAAGGGACCCTTCTCTCTGTCCCACCAGTGTCACAGGCACAATTGGTGGCTGCCCCTAATCTCTGGACCTCCTTTCCCAGGGAGACTAGAATGGCTCCTTCTGCGCTGTCCTTCCATCTGTCAGCAGAGAGAGACCTTTTATTCTAACAGGCTTTTAAAATGGAAAGTTTTTAAGGAATGGGCTTAGGGTTCCGTAATGTTTTAAATCTGAACTGTTTAGATTGTTTTTATCTTTTAGTTGTATTTTATTTAATCTAGTTTCAAATCATTTTCATGTTGTCAAGAGTTTAATTCCACCCTTTTTGTATGTTTTTAACTGTAGGGTTGATTAAATTGTAACTCCCCTTGAGTCTCAGTTTTGGGAGAAGAGCAGGATAGAAAGAATAATAGCAAAAATAAAGCAGCAACCCATCTCTTGGTGGGACACATGTCAACACTATGAATGAGAAACCTCTAAGAATCCCAGTTATTAACAGCCCAGCTCAGGTCCTTCAGGCTTGGAGCTGTGCCTCGAGTTGACCTCAGTTCCTCACGCAGTCTTCCAGGATTGGCATGCTTTCCAGTGAGTCCCGTCATCTCCTGATCTGACTGAAGTACAATAGCCTCAGCTTCATCTTGGGTAGTATTCAAAGACATAGCAGTGTTAGCCTGATTCAGCATAAAAAGATCTCAGGGAATCCTGTGAGACCTTTGAGATGAAAAGAGAAAAAAAAATTCTAACATAAGTTTTCATGAACCTCTGTCCACTTAAGCAGAGGCTGTGCACTGGAGTCCACAAATACTTATGCTGGAAATTTCTTTCCCAAAAGTGCTACAGGTTTCCCTTGTATCTTTTTTGTTTTGGCCTCTTGTGAGCATTTGGGCTTGATATGCTCTCAGATTGAAACCTTTCTCCTTTTCACTGTCCACGAAAGAGCTCTCCTCCAGCACCGAGCTTCAAATGAGGTGATTTTCTTCCTGTTCACTTTCTTCAGTCTCCAGCTTTCCAAACCATACCAAGGACTCCAAAATACTCTAGTCTGGTGATCCTGACACTGCTGTTGCATGAGAGATCCTTTGCTCTGGAGCCACCCTTCCTAATCTTAACACTTCTGATTTCTGTACTACAGTTTCCCTTTGTTTGATAGCTGAGCCAAGGGATGGAAAATCTTTAACACTTTCTATGTCATCCTTACTTGTTTTAAACTACTTTATTTGGTGGTGTAGAAGACACACCTGTATATAAGACGTGCCCCTTTTTCAAACAGTATTTTTCGGTGGGAAAGTGAATCTTGTACGCCAGCAAATGCAGTAATCCACTTTAAAGTGTAATGTGTTCTGCCTTTAAATTAAACAAGCACAGTAATAAAATGCTCCCCTAGTCTGGGCCCCCTACCAATTGGAAACTGTCCCACTCTCAGCGCTGAGGCAAAATTCAGAGTGCCCAAAGTACACAAGCCATAGCAACAGGAGATAGCCTTTATCAAACAATCCAAGGTCAGGAAGCTGTAAATCAGAACAAGGTCAAGTTAAAAGTTTCTTGTCTATATAATGTGTGCAGATCAGATCAGCTGTGGCAGGAACTTCAAGCTGCCCAGTCCCTCCTAAATGAACAACTAGAGTTAGCCTAGCAGGCCTGCAAGCAGCTGATACCA